>VWZX01004964.1:413230-432448 GCA_013399015.1 Galbula dea
AGGACCACCCTGGGCATGTTGCAGCAGGACAGCAAAGTCTGGCTGCCGGCAGGAGGATGGCAGGAGCCCACCTGGACACTGGGACCAGTTCTGGACTGGTTTAGGAGGTGGTAGGTCATGCGGAACTGCTTCAGTGCCCATCCTCCTGATTCCATCAGGATGGTGCCATGGCCAGACCCTCCTTGAGCCACCTATTGCTTGGGAACCAGGGTGGAACTCTGTGGCTACTGTGCCACCGAGTGAGGCTGGAGGAAGCCTTGCTCCCTCCCTCCCTTTGCTTTGCACTATATTCACTTTTTTTTTTGTGGGGGGTTACAGACTGAAGCCTTGTTGTTGAGGGGGGGTGGGGGCTGAGGTGGTAGGGGAGGAAGCCTCCCCCAGGCCTGGCTCTGGCCACCATGGAGTGGGATCAAGGGCTCTGCTAGTTGTGGCAGTGCTGATGCCACGATATGCTGGAGCTCAAGGATGCCTTTGCTGGGAGGCAGTGAGAGGTTGTGGGCAGGGATGTGCAGGCAGAGCTGAGAATCTTCACCTGCCCCAGCCCAGCCCAATCCCTGCTTTGCTGGTGGCCTCTGGAACCAACAAACAAACAAAAACCCCAACAAAACGAAACAAGCCTTTTTTCCCTCCTGGAAAATCAAAGACAGCAAAAGGATTGCTGAGTGGGGGGTGGTGAGGCGAGAGCCTTGGGGCTCTCCCCAGGCACTCCCAAAGCCCCCTCCCCGAATGTCTGTGGCTTCTGTGTGACTTGAACTAACAGTGTTTTCCCCCTTCCCTCACCCCACTCCAGCACCCATGGGTGCCACAAGCTGGGTGCCCTGGGAGCCAGTGATGCTCCAGGCACTGCCCTGGGTGCAGAATTCGAGGAGGCAGCTGCTGGGGGTGGGGTGGGGGATGGAGACGGGGCTGGGCCATAGCCTCTTGTGCAATGTATTTGTGGATCTGTGTAGACGTCTGTTAGATCATCCAAAGCTTTGCCAGGAAATAAATGTAATGATTATATTTGAAAGACAAATCTATATATAATATATTTTTTAAATACAGAACTGAACCAGCTGTAACCCCAGTTTCTCGTCGCCCCTGTCCTGTACTCGCTGTCTGTGGTGGATGTAATAAACGTCACTGGGTCTGTGTCTGCTTTGGCTGGAGCCAGCCTTTGGCGTCTGCCCCGAGGGCTGGGGGGACACGAGGGGACATGGGGGGAGCCCAGAATGGGGAGAGGCATGTGTCCCATCCCTGCTGATGAGATGGAGGAGAGAGCCTGGGGGACATCACTGGTTGGCAGTCGCCTCATGCTTCCACCAGCCTCTCTAGGGATGAGAGGTTTGTGCCAAAACAGCTGCTTTTGGTACCTCCAGGGTCCCCCTCCAAGCTTCCAGGAGCTGCCCACGCCAGCAGTAATGACATCAGAGGTCAGGGATGGAGTGGTCCATGGATGACTTCATCAGCCCTGGAGAGAGCCTGGGCACAGGGATGGGGGTTCAGTGAGGAGAGCCCAAGGGGTCCCCTTTGGGGGGGCCCTGTGGGGTCATGGCAGGATGGGGGTGAGCACTGTGGCCCCGTGGCCTCACCGTTTGACCATGTGCTCGTAGATGACAGTGGGGATGACAGTCAGCGTCACCACGTTCCCAGCCCCTGCCAGCACCTCCATGAGCTGCTTATCCTGCGGGAGCGAGCAGGAGAGGTCCTGTGGGCTGTCCAGCTCCAGCCACCACCCTCACAAGCTCCCCTGGCCGGATCCTGGCCACCCCCAACTGGGCACTGAAGGTGTTGCACAGCCCTTACCTTCATGCCGATGACATTCTGGCCGTTCACCTCGCAGATGTAGTGGTGGGTGAGGAGCCCATTGCGGGCAGCAGAGCTGTCCTTGGCCAGCGACACGATCTTCCCCTTCTTGACCACGATGCCGACGTGGCCGGTGCTGTCCTTGTGCACGGTGACGGTGCGCTGGAAAGGTCTGTGGGGAGAGCACAGGTGGCACAGGTACTGCCAGCAGCATCCTCCAGCCCAGCCAGGTGCCCTTGCCCACCTGCCACTCACCTGTCCCTCACCACCATGACGATCTTCTCCGGCGCTGCCTTCTTCAGCGCCCGCTGAGCCTTGGAGCTGCTCCAGCCGGCGCAGTTCTTGCCGTTGATCTGCAGGATCTGGTCCCCAAAGCGCAGCCCCACCAGCGCTGCCGGCGAGTTGGCCTTCACCAGCTGCACGAAGATGCCCTGGGGACACAGCGGGAGCGATGGCACGGGGCTGGCACGGGGAGGCGGTGGCCGTGCCGTGCCATGCCGTGCTGCAGCGTGGCACACGGTGCTTTGTGATGTGCCCCATCACACCACACTGTGCCCTCAGGCTTCTGCTGTGCCATGCAACAGCGTGCCGTGCTCCCCAGTGCCATGGCATGGTGCACCACACTGTGCCGTGCCATGCCGTGCCGTGCCATGGTGTATCACACTGTGCTACACCTAGCCACAGTGCACCATGCTGCATCGTGCCTTACTGTGCCATACTGTGCCATGCCATGCCCCACCATTCCCTGCCATGCCGCAGTGCACTGTGCCATGCTGTGCCAGGTCATGCTATGGTGCACCACACTATGCTGTGCCATGCCAAGGTGCACCAAAACCATGCTGTGCCACGCCATGGTGCACACCACCATGCTGTGCTCTACCATGCCATGGTACATCAGACCATGCCATGCTGTGCCATCCCATGCCAGCCCAGCCCAGCCCAGCCCCTCACCTGGTCGACGTTTTTGAGGTGCAGCCCTGTCTTGCCGCGCTCGTCCTTGCAGAGGTGAATCTCCCTCACCCCTGGTTTGATCTCTGCCCTCCGCAGCCCCGCGTTGTTCCCAGTGACGGGAGCCAGCAGCTGGCCTGGGAGGGGCCCGGCAGGGGTCAGCGCCTGCCAGGGAGCCAGGGGTCAGCAGGACATGGGGCATTGCCCACATCAGCCCTTAGGGGGATGCTGGATCCCTTCCCCGGGCAGGATGTGGCCTCAGAGAGACTCCTTGTCAGCAGCAATGCTGTGACATAGGTGAGGAAACCCTGCACAGGGCAAGTGAAGGTCACCAGCCCAGACACCTACGGTGCTGCCTTCTGGGAGCAGGTTCTTCTGGATCTCCTCGCTGGACAGGGCGAGTCCCATGTAGTTCTCCAGCTCAGCCAGGTTGGGGTACAGCACAGGTGGTGCTGGGGGACACATCAAGGGTGGCCTCAGCTTTGGGGGTCTCTAACCCACAGCCACTGCCTCCCTCCCTGGGACATGGGCCAGCAGAGAGAAATCCCCAAATCATATCTCCTAACCATTCACTGAGCTCTTTTGAGCAGGGCATGTTGTGACAGGACAAGGGGTGAGGGTTTGAAACTGAAAGAGAGAGAGCTAGACTAGAGAGAAAGAAGACATTTTTTACACTGAGGGTGGTGAGAGCCTGTCCCAAGTTGCCCAGAGAGGTGGGAGATGTCCGATCCCTGGAACCATCCCAGCTCAGGTTGTTTGGGGCTGTGAGCCACCTGAGGTAGTTGCAGATGTCCCTGCTGACTGCAGGGGGGTTAGCCTAGATGACCTTTGAAGGTCCCTTCCCACCCAAAGCAGCCTGTGACTCTGATTCAGTGGGAGGGTCTGAGCTGAGCCCCCTGCCCGGTGAGCATCACTCCCCCCCCCTCAGACAGCCTCTCACTCACAACCTGCATTACTGGTGCTGGAGACAAGCTTTGGCTTCTCAGTGGCGACGGTCGTGGGGGGGGTCCTGACCCCAGCTGCCACCTGTGCCTGCCAAGAGATGAGGTTTGCTCAAGGCTGTGCCCCCCCCAGCCCTGGGGACCCACTGGAGTCTGCTCACCCCCCTGGGAACGCTGCTGTGCTGACACTGACCTGTAAGATCTGGTGGCCCTTCATGTCCTCCAAGGAGGGGTAGAGTGTTGCCATCACTGCTGCTGCTGCTGCGGCTGTGCCTGGGGACAGGGACAGGTTGGACTGGGGATGGGGATCCTCTCCCTGTGATCCCTCCCAGTTCACGTGCCTAGATCCGTATGCCAGAGATAAGATGTCACCAGTGTGACTCAAGGCTGTCACCAGGGCCACCACCTCCACTATGTCCTGGCAGCTGGCACGCAGGTGACCCCAGGCACCTCTTGACTGCTGGCAGGTCCCACTCCCCATGTCCACATGTCCACTGGGGCCATTCCAACATCACCCAGGCACAAGAGCAAGGTGTCCCTCACCCTGGTGTGTCCCCCATCAGACCCCTGTGCCCCCAACACCCCTCACACTGTGCCCATGGCAAGGCTGTGCCACCCAGCTCTACCTCATGGCATCGTGTGTGCCAAAACACATAGGGATCAAATCCAGACCCAGCTCTGAGCCCTGAGGGAACCAGGCAGAATCACACACACACAAAGCAGCATCCCTGAGACCCCCCCACCCCCAAAGCCCAGCCCCAGCATCCCTGGGCTTACCTGCTAACAGCTCCCAGTTCCCTTTGCCACCCTCTGCCTGATCCCAGGCTTTTATAGCTGTGCCCAGCCCAGGGAGGGGCCAGGCAGCCTCAGCTGACAAATACCCCTGCCAGGTAGGGCAGAGGTGAGGAAGAGGAAGGCAAAGCTGCACAGGACCCTGCCACTGAAGGGATGTGGACAGAGATTGGGATGGGGATGGCTTTCTGAGGGCCTGGGCATTCTGGGGGAGCAGGAATAGGGCTTGGCCCTCCCCACCCAGCTAGCCACCATGGCAGTCCCCTCTCCTACTGAATCACCACTTCTGCTGGCACTGGCACACAGCTTAGCCCCACCACAGCTCAGTGCCCCAGACTGGGGTTCATGGGTGCTGCTGGGGAGAGGGCTGTGATGTGGGGTGCCCCCCCATAAGCAGCCCTGCGTAGGCAGGTGGCTCCTGCTGTCACCTCTCTGCCCATGCACGTGGTGCTGACGCGGCTGTGACCGGGATGCTGTGTCCCACACACCCTTCTGCCATCCCTGGTGGCCCTGGGGCATGTGCCAGGTGTGACATCCCCGTGGGAGGCCCACGACAAGGGTGGAAAAACTGAGTGAGCTTAGAGCTCACCTGAGTCAGGGCATGGGGTGGACATGAGCATCCCACTGCCATGGGCATCATCACCTCACCCTGGGATCCAGCCTTCCAGCACCCACCTGGGACATCTCTCTGCTGTGGGACATCACTGTGTCACCCTAGGATTCTGTGACATCCCGCTGCCATGGGACATCACTGCATCACCTTCAGATCCAGCCTTCCAGCACCCACCTAGGACATCCCACTGCCATGGGACATCACTGCATCACCCAGAGGTCCAGCCCTCCAGCATCCACCTGCCACATCCCACAGGGGGAAGCAGGGATGCCACCGTGTCCCCAGGAGCCAGACAGCCAGGTCTTGTGGGCTCCCAGCCAGGCACAGAGCTGATGGCACCAGCCCAGGACCTCACCGGCACGGGGCCAGCCCCACCACGGAGCAGCAGCCAGACACGTCCCAGCTCCCTTCATGCCAGGCCAGGAGGAAGTGTTTTATTTACTGGGGATATTTTTAGCCCAGCAGTGCCTTCCTTGGCCAGCCACTGACAGACACAGCCAGGAGCAGGGAAATGTCCTGCAGCAGCTGGAGATGGATAATTCCAGATGGGTTGTGCCTGCCCCAAAACTCAAAACCCCATCAAACCAGAGCTGGGAGGACACACGATCCACCTGCACTTGTGGGTGCTGAGGGCAGGGTGCTGGCCCCAGGGCACTGGGCTCCTGCCTGGAGAGCAGAAGCCATGGCACTGCCTGGCACTGGTTAATAATTAAAGCAAAAAGGTTTGCAGGAAGAGAAACCCAAACTCACCTCGAGTTTCCACCTGGAAGAGGGGACAGCAAAGGGCAGGAGTGTGGTGCTGCTGCCCTGGCAGCTCCTTGTCCTGCTTAATTGAGTAGTAATTATGGGGCTGGAGCATGTCCAGAGAAGGGCAATGGCAAAGGGTCTGGAGCACAAGTGTTGTTGAGGAGCAGCTGAGGGAACTGGGCTTGGTTAGCCTGGAGAAGAGGAGGCTCAGGGGAGACCTTCTCACTCTCTGCAGCTCCCTGAGAGGAGCCAGGTGGGGGTTGGTCTCTTCTTCCAAGGAACAAGTGATAAAACAAGAGAAAGTGGCTTCAAGTTGCACCAGAAGAGGTTCAGGTTGGCCACGAGGAACAATTTCTTCCCCCAAAAGGGTTGTCAAGGCCTGGCCCAGGCTGCCCAGGGCAGTGGTGGAGTCACCATCCCTGGAGGGGCTGAAAAGCCCTGGAGATGTGTTGCTGAGGGCCATGGTTTAGTGATGCCCTGGCAGTGCTGGTGACAGTTGGACTTGAAGATATCAAAGGTCTCTTCCAACCTAACTGGTTCTATGCTTCTGTGAATTAATGGCAGTGCCAATACCTGCACATCATGGCCCTGATCCCACACAACCTTGTGCAAGCACTGGAGTTCCCCAGCACAGCCCAGGCTGCTCCTGGCCCATGGCCACTGTCCCCTCCAGCCCTTCCCCAGCCAGGGTAAACTTTGCTCCCAACAAACCCTCCTGGGAGCGTGGACTAGCTGCCTTATCCACCCTGGCAAACAGACCAAAGGCTGTTTGGGGAGGTGCTGGGTGCTGGCACTGCTGCCTGAGCACTGCCCACACCAGGAGCCAGGTGAAATCCACCAGCAAACTTTGGAACTGCAGCAGGCAGAGAGCAGAGAAGCAGAGGCTCAGAGGAGCCCAGTGACCCTGCAGGGGGTAGGAACACCTAGAACAGCACTGAAAAAACACCCCAGGAGGTTTCTCAGGTCTGGATGTGCCATGTCACCCGTGGCAACATCAACCTCCAAAGAGCGTGGCACAGCATCCACAGCACCCCAGGAGCACGGCCCAGCACCCTGGCATGGCACCCACAGCACCCTGGGAGCCTGGCAGAGCACCCCAGCACAGCACCCTGTGAGCCCAGCACCCTGGCATGGCACCCACAGCACCCCGGGAGCCTGGCCCAGCACCGTGACTGAGATAACTGCCCACAGAGGCATCGATCTGCTAGCTGGAGGCAGCCTCTCAACACATGTCTGTCTGTCTGTCCTTCACGCTCCCAGTCCAGGCTGAGTCACAGCCACAACAGCCAGAGGCTCTGAGGGCAATGTTTAACAGCTTACGGTAAGGCAATTAATTATGCTAATTCCAGTAGGTCATCATCACCTCCTCACAGAGCCCAGCCAGCCCCAAGCGTCTCTCTCTGCCTCCCAAGGGCCAAGCACCCACATGGCACCCTAAAGCAAACCAGCACAGCCCACAGCTGGCTCTTCACGCTGTCACAGCACCCTGTGAGCCCAGCACCCTGGCACAGCACCCCGTGAGCCCAGCACAGCACCCACAGCACCCCGTGAGCCCAGCACGGCAGGCACTGTGCCGAGGGACAGGCAAGGGAAGAACCTCGGTGACACAGGTTGAGAAAAGCCAGCAGAAAGCATTTTATTGCGATACCCAAAGTCGATACCTGTCTGCGGTGGGGGAGGGGGTGGCCAGCAGTTGGTTCTCTCACCCAGTCAGTAGGCAGAGCGGGGAGGGGTCAGGGAGGAGAGGGCAGCAGCAGGGGGGAAGCTTATGCATCCTATGAGAGCAGACAAGCAGCGATGACCAGCATCAGGTGTCAGGAGAGAACGGTCAGGTGTGCCCAGGGACAACCGGGGTCTGATGGATCCTTTCCAGGGGGGAGAGAGAGGAGAGGGGGTGTCTTGCCGGAGCTGACCCCACCCCTGGCCCCAGCGCCCCTCCCCTGGGGACAGCACTTTCTGTTTGTCTGCCCTTTTCCTTCAAGAAAGTCAAGAACTTCCAGGGTGTGGTGAAGCTCTGCTGGAAATCCACCTCCATCAACCAGAAAGCAGGCTGGAAGGGGGGGAAGGCAGATCCACCATGAGCTAGCAGAGTGAAGCAGCCCCCACTCCAGGGAGGAAACCCCACCCCGGGGAGCTGGGAAAAGGACTCTCTGCTCCCCTGCTGCCCCGATTCCAGGCAGGGCACCTAACACACCCTCCTAAAGCATCTGTTGAGCCTCGGCAGCCTCCCTCTGCTATGGCTTTTGCAGCAGCAGCAGCAGCAGCAGCAGCAGCAGCAGCAGTTCCTGGTTTGGAAACCCCCAAATGCCTAAGTCCCAGGTTTCCTTTTGTTCCAAGGACTCCTACCTAAGGCCAGCCCATCCACATCCTACCGGTGGGACAGAGTCTACACCTGCAACGGGAACGAGATTCAGAACCTGACCCAAAACTTGAGGTTTACGGCGTCGAGTTTAAAAAGACATCAAAACACAAAGAGGGAGGAAGAGTCAAAGGCAAAGCTTAGTGACCAAAGGCATCAATCGAGGTGGAAGGTTAGACAATGAGTGTAGTGGACTATCGGGAAAAGCTCCGGACAAAGTCATGTGCACTCCTCTTGAAGCTGAGATTTCTGGGTTCCTCCATGTGCCAAACCTGCTGGGAGAGAGGAGAGGCAGTCACAGAACTGCCTGCCTGCTGCCTGCTGACAATCCCAGCACAGGAGGGAGCAGGGTCACAGAGCAGTGGGATCATCCTGCCTGCACTGTCCACTCAAAGCAGGGGTAGAGCCCTGCTTAGAGCAGGGAGCACACCGTGGGACACACAGCCCCCACAGCACGGCCCCATCCTGCAGGACACACAGCCCCATCCTGCAGGATCCACAGACCCCACAGCACAGCCCCATCCTGCAGGACACACACAAACCCCACAGCACAGCCCCATCCTGCAGGCCACAGCCCCATCCTGCAGGATCCACAGACCCCACAGCACAGCCCCATCCTGCAGGACACACACAAACCCCACAGCACAGCCCCATCCTGCAGGCCACAGCCCCATCCTGCAGGATCCACACAGCCCCCATAGCACAGCTCCATCCTGCAGGATCCACAGACCCCACAGCACAGCCCCACCCTGCAGGCCACAGCCCCATCCTGCAGGACACACAGCCCTCACAGCACAGCCCCATCCTGCCCCCTTCCTATACCCACCACTGCCATCACCTCCATCCCACCTGCCCACACTAGCCTCAGACAAAAAGATGGGGGCTTTGAGCCACCCTGGCAGCTGCTGCCCCTCCTTACCTGAGGACAGGGTGCTGGGCTAGGTCACTCCAATTTCATCAGCTCCACGTCAAAAATGAGAGTGGCATTGGGTGGGATGATGCCCGGGTGGCCAGTGGAGCCGTAGGCATAGTCTGGGGAGATGGTCATCTTTGCCCTCTGACCAACACTCATCTGGGCAGGGGAAGAAACAGAGGCATGTCAGCAGATGGGCACCATCCCTGGGTGAGGGACACAGACCTGTCCCCACTGCTTTCTTCTAGAGTGGGCCAGAGCAATGACCTAGGCTGGACAGGAGGAAGGGAAGAAGATGAGAAGGGAAAAGCACGCAGCACAGGCTAGGAAAGGAGCAGGGCTTGGGATGTCCTTCACCCAGGGGAAGGCAGGGCAGGCCAGGCCATTCCTACAGCCACCAGCACCCTCCTGCCAGGCATCCCCAGTGCCACACAGAGGCAGCCACAGTGTTGCACACAGGAGCCAAGGCTGTGCTGTGCCCAAGAGCCCTCCCTCTGCGTGGGCTCCGCAGCCCAGGAGCCAACTCGGCTGGGAGCAGGAGGCCTGAGCTCTCCCTGCAGTGTTCCTTCAGAGCTGACTCAGTGGAGAAATGTCACTGCTGACTCACTGACGTGCTGGAGGTGTTCCTGGGGCTTGGTCCTGCTCCACTCCTGCCATCTGGCAATGCAGAAAGTGCTATTGACACCCCCAGCTCCCAGCAGCAAGGAGGTGGAGGGGTGGAGAACACAGGGGAGCCAAATAATAATAGATAAAGAAACAGAATGGAGAAGGAGCTGCAGACATGATTCCCACCCACTCTGCAGGCTCTGCACAGCCCTGCAAGGGAGACAGAGAAGCACCAGGCACCTGAGCAACTCCTTCCTCCCAGCCACGGATCACCTCCTGCTTGCCCATCACGAACTTGAATGGCTTGTTCCTGTCACGGGAGGAGTCAAACTTCTTCCCATCCTCCAGCATACCTGAGGAGAGAGAGGGAGAGAGATGATGATGATGATGATGACATGGCTGTGTGCTTCTGACCTGGCAGTCTGAGTGGGTGAGTGACCCCAGGAGAGCTCACATGGCCCTGAGTCAAAGATGTTGCTCAGCTCAGCCTCCTCTTCCCCAGGGAAACACCTGCATGGGGTGACCTGGAGGGAAAAATCCCTGCACCAGCACCTCCTGGGGCATCATCTAGTCTGGCAAGAGCAGCCCTGGGGCAGGGCAGGGTTGAACATGGCTGCTTCCAGAAGAAAGTCTCTTCATGGAGAGCAGCAGTCCTCTGGGCTGGGACTGAGGATAGATGAGGGGAGCAGATGGATGGGAGAAAAACAATCCCTCCCCACCTCCCAGCACCACTGGCAGCAATTCTGCAGGCAGCAGGATCAGGCCTAGCAATTCCCATCCCACCAGCAAACAGAATCCCACCATGGTGGGGGCTGGAAGGGACCCCTGGGGATCATCCAGTCCAACCCCCCTGCTCCAGCAGGGTCACCCACAGCAGCTTGCCCAAGGTCACCTCCAGCTGCCTTGGGAATCTCTCCCCACAAGGAGACTCCACAGCCTCTCTGGGCAGCCTGGGCCAGGGCTCCAACACCCTCACACCAAACAAGTCTCTCCTCCTGCTCAGATGGAACCTCCTGGGTTCCAGTTGGTGCTCAGTGCCCCTTGGGCTGCCCCTGGCACCACTGAGCAGAGTCTGGCCCCAGCCTCTTGCCCCTAGTTTTGAGCTCTTGCTCAGCATTGAGCAGCTCCCCTCTGGGGTTGCTCTTCTCCAGGTTAAGCAGCCCCAGGGCTCTCAGCCTTTCCTCCTGCCAGAGATGCTCCAGTGCCCTCAGCATCCTGAGAGCCCACCTCCTGCTCCTCACCACGGTCAAGCTTCCATCCTCAAGCACCCAGAACAGAGTCAGGGCTCTGGTACCCCATCTTAGCTGCCACCAGCCCTCCCCATGCCCAGCCACATCCCACTGATCCTCAGCCAAACCACTCCCCTAGACAGGAATGGTGATGGGGAGAGGCAGAAGCAAGCTGGGTGCCCATGTCCCGGGCAGCTCTCCCCTCCCAGCACACACTGCACAGCGAGCAGGGCTGACATCCCCAGGGCTAAATATAACTCCCCAACACCAGCAAAGGAGGAATTTCCTCCCCTCCCTTGCTCCCTGCCTGCCCTTCTTGGGGAATCTCTGAGCTGGAGCTGCCTTATAGGAACTGAAACTGCTCTGCTCTGTCGAATGTTCTGCTCCTGTAAGGCAGCTGCAGCTCTGCACTAACACAGCCAGGGAGCCACACAAGATTAAACTCTCCTCCAAATGCTCTTTACTTCCCAAAACAGCCCCCAAACACTCTTTTTTCCTGAGTGGCAACTGCTTTACAGTCTTAAAAAAGCAACCTCACCCAGCAATGCATGGGACACAGGGATTTCCCTTCAGCAGGGCTCTGGGATGCATCTGTGCCAAGGAGGGGATGGATCAACTTGACCCCAGCTTGCACCATGCTGGTGGCCAGAGGGAGTGGACACAGGCAGGCACTGAATGCAAGGGGAAAGAAATGCATTCCCTCTGCAGGGACAATGAGCACTGAAAGCTCTGGGCTGCAGGAACAGGCAGGAGGTGGGGACTGACAGCTCACCTGCCTCTCAGGGAGCAGAATCAAGCCTTTCGTTTCACAGGAAGCCCAAACCCCAACCATACCCAGGGCTTTCAGCATCAGCTCAGCCAGCCAGGCTGCAGCCCTGGACTTTGGAATAGTAAAATCTGGAGGGGTTTGGGGTTTGGTTTGTTGTGTTTTTTCCATTTCCTCCTTCCAGGATAAAGCTCTTGTTGCTGAACCTGCTTCCAGCCCAGGCTGGCACTGCTCCCTGCTCCTGCCTGCTGGCCCTCCTCCCACCCAGCGGGGATGCTGGCAGCAGGGACTCAGGACTAGCCGTGCTGGCTGGCACAGGCAGTGCTCCTGGCTGCAGCCTCGGCTGACCCTGAGCTCAGCTCTGAGCCCTTGGGCATCCCAACCAGCTGGGATGGCTGCAGGACAGAGGGGACAGCTCATGCATGCTGCCTGTCTCCCTGGGCACCCGCAGAGGACAAACCCCAGGGGTCACAGAGCATGACACCCTGGCCTGTCCCAGCAATTGGGGACTGGCTGGATGCTTGTGGGGCACCCACTGAGTTACAGTGCCTAGGCCAGGGGAATGGAGAGGCACAGGAGATGCCAGGAGCTCACCTGTCTGAATGCAGCCTCGGGAAGTGTTTCAGAGCTGGCAGCACCCTGGCTGCAGGAGGGAGGTTAATGGACTGAGGTGGTTGAGGCAGCACAGGAGGATCCCTCAGGCCAGGCCAGGGTGGCAAAGGCTGCATCCTGCTGTGCTCCCCCAACCATGCCAGTGGGGAAAACAAAGAGGCTCTGATGCTTCAGAGACAGCATCCTCATCCCAGGCACTTCCTCTGCCCAGCAGGCTCCCAGGAGACTCCTCCAGCCCTAGACAAGTATGAGCAACCATTTCCTCATCTCTGCCATCCCCAAGCAAGGAGATAACGAGATCTTAAAGCTATTACAGAGGCAAAGCATCCTCTGGCAAAAGCAGCTGCTCTACCAAAGCCCCAGGAGCAGCAGCTAGCCCCTGACACATCCCAGCTCACCCCTGGAAGGGCTCCAGCCCTGTGAGAAGACCTGAGCCCGAGGAGGTGGGTTATGGAGATGGGTTACAGGGACCCACTTGTTCCAGCTCCCCCCCTGAAAGACCTGAACCCCAGAGATCTCAGCAGGGCTACACGGACACCGGGGGGACTCTGGGGGAACTGCAGCAGAGAAAAGGCCAGAGCCTGGGGCTGAAGCAGCAGTGGGACAGAAAGGGGGGGCTCTGGAGAGCAGCCCCAGGTGTGGATGGGCAGGCAGTTAGCCCTGCCAGGTCTCTGCCACACTTGGCAAGCAGCAGCCGGGAGATGTTGGCTGCAAAGTGTGACTTGGCTGCAGTCCCCCCTGGGCGGGCAGAGGCAGGGGAGAGCCGAGCTGGAGCAGGCAGAGGCAGCCCCTGGGATAAACCTGCAGGTCTGGGGGCTGCTGGGGAGGGTGCAGAGTCCTGCCTGCACCCCCTCCACCCTCTCTGGCCTGGGGTGCCAGTCCTTGATCCTCAGCATGGCCATGGCCCAGGGTGCCTGCGTGGAGCTAGCCTCCTGAAGAGAGGCTGGAAGAGATGGGAGCAGTGGGGCAGGAACCTCTGCTCCAGCTGGGGGAAGGGACAGGATGGAAAACCCTTCCTGGAAGCCCTAGGACACCCAGCATGCTCCAACCCCCTGCAACAGACCAGGGCTGCCCAGCTGAGGTTAAATCCTGCCTCCTCCAGCAACCTCAGCTAGATGCTTCAGACCCTAGGGGCCAGCTCCACCACCAGCACCTGCAGCTGGCCTCAGGAGAGGTCTCTGCTCACCCTTCACCAGCACAGGCAGGGAATGGGTGCTTCAGGAGAAGACACTGAGCTCCCACAACCCACTGAGACCAGCAGCCACACGTCCAGTGGGAAACATCTCACAACTTCAGTGTCTGCCACTGCTGAGCTGAGTGTGGCAGCACCCAGAGAGAGCTGGGAGAGCATCACCACACTGGGAGCTGTGCTGACCACAGCAAGAGAATCATTTTGGTTGGAAGAGACCTTCAAGTCCAACTGTTCACCAGCACTGCCAGGCCACCACCAAACCATGGCCCTCAGCAACACAGCTCCAGGGCTTTGAAACCCCTCCAGGGATGGTGACTCCACCATTGCCCTGGGCAGCCTGGGCCCAGCCTTGACAACCCTTTTGGGGAAGGAACTGTTCCTCATGTCCAACCTATACCTCCCCTGGCACAGAACCAGCAGCCAAGGCTGCATCCAGCCCATGCAGCAATGAAGGACTCTGGTCCCCACACACTATCCTGCCAGAGAAAGCCACTTTTCTCCAGTATCTCCAGTATCCCCCCCAGCACTTCCAGCCCCTGCTCCAAGCCCACCTCCCTCTGAGACACAACAACCTGAGCATGCTTTGCCAGTCAGGCAAAGCTGTTTGGCCAAGCCAAGCCAGACTCACTCTCATCCCAGTGCTCTCCAGCAGGACCATGGGCCCCCACCTCCCCTCCTGAACCATGCTGGGGTGCCTGGGGGCTCCCCACACTCTCTGCAGCCCCAGTATGCTCAGACAGCAGCTCCCTTCACCGCACAACACACTCCCAGGGAGCACAGTCCCTACCCCTGGAGCCCCAACTGCACCAGCACAGCATCCCACTCTGCCCTGGCTCCCACACCAGCAGCCAGACCCAGGGGTCCCCAAGCTGCACCTCCCCTCCCCACTGACTTGCTCCTACACAGCCCTCCTGCCCTGCACCAGTTGCTGGGAGTAGTCCTGGGGAACCTGATCCTCGATTTCGCTTCTTTAAGAGCCCTGTGTAGCAGAATTCCACATCAAAGGCTGTTTTGGCCACCCCACCGTGTCCACCAGTGCTGCCCCTGCTCCCTGTGGGCTGCAGGCACTGACCCTGCACAAACAGTGGGGATCAGGGACTGAAGGAGGGGGAAAGAGTCCAGTTCCTCCTGGGATCAAAGGAGGGGAAAAGGGTCCAATTTCTCCTGAGTCTGAAGGAGGGAGGAAGGGCCCAATTCCTCCTTGGACCCCAGAAGGGGAAAAGGATCCAATTCCCTTAGTTTCCCCCACCTCTACAATCTCCTCACAAGCAACCAGCATCTCCCAAGCAGGCAGCCCAGAGGATGCTCTGCTCTCCCCCTTTTTCCCCCAGTACCCTGGGGCTGTCTGTCTGTCCATCCCTCACCCCTGGGACGAAATAGCTGCTCTCAGTGGGGCCAGGCCCCATCCTTTGGTCACTGTTTGGGTTTTTCCCCCAACACATTTCACAGCCAAGTCCTTGTAGCTTCATAACCCAGGGAAGCAAGAGCTGGCTCCTCACACCCCCACCATGCTGCACAGGGGCTGGCTCTCCCCAGCACCAGCAGGTTTCTGCAGAGGGGCAAAGGGCAGATGGGGATGGAGCCGAAGCAGGGCTCTGGAAGGAGCCTCGGAACATGGCACCATCCCTTATGCTGCTCCAGGCTCGGTGAGCACCGTGCTGGGGACAGGGAACCGAGGGTTTGCTTCCCCGAGAGCCAAGCCCCGCTCGGGCCTCTCGCAGGGACGGCTGCGGGCAGCCTGCAGCCTCAAAAGCAGCAGTCAGGGCCCGGAGGTGTTTGATTTCTGCTGCCTGCTGAGGCGGGGAGGGGGGGCCCAGGCTGCCTGCAGAGGGAACTGGGGGGACAGAGGCCAAAAGGAGACAATAATAACAACAAAATAAAAGGAAACGCGAGGAAGAGCTCCCAGCTCGCTGCCGCTGGGGAGGCTCTGGCAGGAGCAGGTCACCTGGCAGCACTTTAGCCGGGGCTCCAGGATGTGGGGATGGGGAGAGGGTGACCCCCGAGCAGCTCTGCCAGGGTGGGGGCCAGGGCTCCAGCAGCGTTACAGCAGGGAAGAGACGGAGTCAGGAGCCTGGAGAACTGGCAGGCAGCAGGGCTGGCCCACCGGGAGCCACTTGACTGCCTGCCAACCTCTCTTTGTTCTTCCACCGGCAGAGGAAACAGGGTGGCCGGGAGAGACCGAGCGGCTTCCTGACGGGAAGGGCTCGGGGGAGATGGAGGAGCCGGCAGAGCCCCCGCCGTGGGCGAGGGGAGGGTGGGGAGGGGAACGGGTGCTGAACAGAACAGCCACAAACAGGTCGACTGGTTCTTCCCCCGGAGCACAGATGCCATCCCGACGAGCAGAGCTGTTCGAAGGGAAGCCAAAGGGGAAACGAGCCCCCCTCTCCCACCGAGGTAACCCTCAAGGCACTTTTGGGGGTCCCAAGGTTGGTTTCTTCCCCTTTCCTCCGCTCGCAGAAGGCTGATGGATTACCCCGTGCAGACTACAACCCTCCCTGCCCGCTGGGGCAGCCTCGCACCGAAATACTACACCTGAACCCCAAAGACCACCCTGTGTTACCCACACCGGGGGTCGTTCCCCTTCCTCGGGACAAGTGCTCCTCACTGCCCAGCCCTAAAACCATCCTGGGGTGGGCTGTGGGTCTGGGTCTGCCCCACGGGCATCCCTGGGATCACCCCACGAGGGAGAAGGGGCTGGGGCAGCAGGGAGGGGGCTGCACCCCTAGTAAAGGGGACCCAAAGCTCCCGAGGAGGAGAGACTGGGGAGACACTGTGGTGCTCCAGGAGCAACCAATCTGGGGGGCGCTCAGCTCGGCCACCCTACAAGCCTCTGCTGCCCTGGGACCCCTCCAGGGACCCACTGGGGGCTGGCAGGGGCGGGGCTTGGGTTACCCCCGAGCACCACTAGGGCCATTCCCCGATGCACCTCCAAAAGCGAGGGTGGGAACCACTCCCCCGTACACGGGGCAGTGGGAGAGACAGGGACCAACGGGGCTCTCCCACGGGGAACAGCCCCGGTAGAGCCCCCCAGGGGGGGCCAGACCCCTCCGGTTCCCCCAGGGAGCGTCGCGGCCCACCCAGGCCAGGCCCAAGGCTCCTGTAAACTGCTGGGAAGGGGGAAGGGGTGCGGCTCCCGGTCCTCCATCGCGTCCCAGGTGGTCAGGCCGGGCCGAGGCGACCCTCCCCCGGTCCCGGCGGGGCAGCTCCGCCCTGCAGGCCCCGCGGCGGGCGGTACTCACCCGTGTAGTGAACCACGCAGGTCTGGCCGCGCTTGGGGAACGTCCGCCCTGCGGGGAGACACGCACCGTCAGCCCACCGCCACCGGGACCCCCGTCAGAACCGGGATCGAGCCGGCAAAGGGAGGGAAGGAGGGAGGGAGAGACAAAGGGAAGAGAGCACGCCGCCGTCTCACCGTCGCCGGGGGCGATGGTCTCCACATGCACGCCCATACCGGTGCCGGTGCCGCTCACACACCCGCAGCGCCCGCAGCCCGAGGGAGGAGGAGGAGGAGCCACGTGTGCGCAGCCTCGGCCGCCATCGAACCCGCCCATGGCTCGGCCCCGCCCCAGCCCCGGCCGCCGCCATCTTCGCTCCCGCCCCGCCCCGCCGGCAGCCTCCTTCCTGCCCGGCCCCGGCGCCATCTTGGCCCCGCGCGGTTGCCATGGGAACGCGGGAGCCGCCATGAGGGGAGCGGCCGGGGCCCGGGGAAGGCATCTGTAGGCCCGGGCAGGGCTGAGACGGGTCACGGCTCTGGGCTTTGCCAAAGGAGTAAGATTGTTCTAGAGTATAGCTGACTTGGAGAGGAGGAGGCTCCGGAGAGGCCTTCTTGCAGCCTCTCAGTACTGCAGGGGGTCTAGCAGAGAGCTGGGGAGGGGCTTTTTAGCAGGAGCTGTTGGGCCAGGGCAAGGGGCGATGGTTTGAAAGCAAAAGAAGGCGATTTAGACTAGAGAGAAGGAAGAAACTGTTTACACTGAGGGTGGTGAGAGCCTGGCCCGGGCTGCCCAGAGAGGTGGGAGATGTCCCATCCCTGGAACCATCCCAGCTCAGGTTGTCTGGGGCTCTGAGCCACTTGCTCTGGTTGGAGATGTCCCTGCTGAGTGCAGGGGTTGGACTAGATGCCCTTGGAATGTCCCTTCCCACCCAATCCAGTCTATGATCTTACTCTGTTCTGTAGCTCTGTGTTAAAGCTTCTCAGCATGCTGGTGGAGGTCCTGCACTGCTGGGGCAGGGGCAGCAGGGGACCTGCAGGTTTGAACAATCCCACACTCCACAGAAGCCTTTATTCTGGGAGCAGCAGCAGCTCCTCTCTTCCTTCTCTTTTGGTTAAAACAAAATCACTCCAGGCACAGGGTTGGGTTTTTTTTGCCTCAAAGTGTCCTATTTCCTGACTTCAAGGAGACGAATTTGAACATCCACAAGGGAACAAAGCAGTTCCAAGGACAGCCAGGAGACTACTAAAACACCAGCATTCCCAGCAAATGCAGGAAAATGGGGCAGGAGAGGAGGTGACTTGGCGGCACAGAGAATGGCAGCAAGCAAGCTTTAATTGCTTCTGTTTCTCACTTGCATCTTTAAATACTGAAATACCAGGAGGGGTTGTGTTGTTTTTCTTCTCTTGCTGGGTGCCATAGCATTATTCTGTATGTTAAAGCTGCCCCACTGGTCCCTGCCTTTCCACATCCCTCAGTGAGGCAGCTGTGGCAGGCTCAGACTCAAGAGGAAAAATAACAGGGGAGAAAAAGGGTCACATCCTCACCCCTCCTGATGAATGCTGTCCCAGGGAAGAGCTGGCCCTGCTCTCCCTACAGAGGCAACAAAGAAGACTCTGAAGGGAGGATCCTGCGGGGTGTGTGCCCCCCCTGCAGCCCTCACCTCGCTGGCACAGGCTTGCTTGCACAAGTCAGGCACTGCAGCTCTCGCCCTGGATGGCTTGGGGCTCTCTTTTGTTTCCCTCCTTGGCATAACCTGCTCATCTTACCAGCAAACAAGGGCAGCCAGTGCAACAGGCACTACTTCCAGAGGAGCAAGGAGCTGAGCCAGGCTTGAACAGCCCCTCACTGCTCATGGGTGAGAGGCAGCAAAGGCTCAGCTCAGATTATGGTGCCTAAACTCTGGAGGAAGCAGAAAGGCCTGGAAATGAGTGAACTCTGCCCAAAGCACTCTGTGGCCTCTGGATCACCTGCTGGCAGAGCTCACAAAATACCAAGAGGCAAAAGTGTGATCATTTGCATTTAACACCATAAAACCCCAAACCCTAGGTTATCATTTGACAGAGAAGCATCACCCTGGGTGGCGGCGGCAGCAGCAGCAGCAGCAGCAGCAGCAGCAGCAGCAGCTCCCTGCTCTGCACGGGGCCTGCTCCTGCTCTGCAGTGGGATGTGGCCTCTTCACAGCCCATGCTGCAGGTTGGGAGCTGCAGATCCATTCCTCTCTCCCAGGCAGCATGTGCCTTTGAAGGCAATGCATGCTCTCTGTGGGGCCTGGAACTCTCAGCAGTCAGGGAGTTTCCTGCATGCTCAGGAGGCATTTGTTTGCTTGTTGGTAAATGTAGGAACAGCAAGGCTGAAGGCCGTGGGATGGCAGAGGGCAGTGCAGCCCAACAGCTGGCCACAGGCTTAGGCAGGGAGAACCATCCCCAGGAACATCCCTCACACTCCAGAAACCACAACAGGAAAGAGGAAGGAAAGAAAGAGGGAGGAAAGAAAGAGGGAGGAA
>VWZX01004964.1:433585-470818 GCA_013399015.1 Galbula dea
GAAGGAGGAAGGAAGGAGGAAGGAAGGAGGAAGGAAGGAGGAAGGAAGGAGGAAGGAAGGAGGCTTTTTGTGCAGATGAGAAATGGTTCTGAACCTGGGCTGCTGTGAGGAGCCTGCAGGTGCCCTGCCAGGGCTCTAAAGCACAGTCTCCCCACTGCCACCAACTTGCACCACAAGACTTAAGGCTTCAGATGAATTCAGCACACAACTGGGGAGTAATTAGCTGGGGTCCTGCCAGTGTGCAGCAGACTGGAGAGCTGCAAGGTCAAGCAACGGTCACACAGCTCGAGCCCTAAAAATAACCAGCCTCTCTCTGCCTCTGCATGAAGCTGAACACAGCTGAGTGCTACCAGCCAGGACATGGCTGATTTCTCCTCTCTTCCCCCTCCTGCCCCCACACTGTTGCCAGGAGAGATGTGGGGGTGCTGAGCAGCTCTCACAAGATGCTGCTGTGGCAGATCCAGCTACGGGCTAGGATTTAAAGGCGACTCAGCTCTTCTTGACATTCATTTGACACTTGCCATAACTTCCCCAGCTGGCAAAAGCCAGGCCAAGCTGCCAGATTCCTTCTCCAGCTGCCTGAGCAGAGGCAGCACAGCCCATCCTCACAGCCTCCTGCACTGAGAAGCTCCTGGCTTCCCAGAAGTGACTCAGCTAACACAGCCCAGACAGACAGAGCTGGCTTCCACCACCCTGCTGCCAGGTGTCATTGTTCCTGCACATGCTTTGAAACACAACTGGCTTGAACTTCCCCCTTGTTGAAGGAAACTCTAAACCTTCCCCTGTGAAAGGGCAGCACAAAGACATGCACTGTCTCAGCAGTTAGTTTCCTCTCCAGCCCAACCCCTGTGTTCTTTGTGCACACCTTCCCACCAGGGTAAGTGACACCTTGGCACCCTGGGGTGTATGAGCCCTGCTCCAGGGCTGGAGGGGCCCTTGGGGATAGCCCATTCCCAGACCTGCCAAAAGACTGCTGATGCCAAGCCCTGGAGAGGTGGCAGGGCTGGGGCTAGAGCAGGACCCCCTCTCTGTGCTGGTCAGGATGCAAACCAGTCCTCTGGGACGTGGGAAGAGGAAACAACAGGAAGGGAGAGCTCTCCCTGCCAGCAGCACATCCTGACAGCACAGCAAATCCCTGTCCTTCCCCATGAAATCACCCACTTCAGCCCTGCCTGTACTCCTGGCTGCCTCACTCTACCTGCTGCCTGTCAAAAGGAACATCAGCAGCCATCAGACCTGCTGTGAAGTCAGCAGCCTCCAAAACAGCCCCAGCAATGCTTCAGGAAATGCAGCCCTGGAGAGGATTGTGCCCAAGCTTGGGGAGCAGAGCTGGGCACATGCAGACCCTGCCCTCTGCAACATGTCTGTGTGGAGCCTTCACCAAGGCAGGCAGTCAGGGTAGTGCTCAGTCACCTGCAGCTCAAACTTACCCTATTGCCTCCTTCTCCACTCTCATCTGCTTCCTCCTGCATGGGGTGGAGGTAGGAGGTGACTATGGCAAGGAGCAGCAGGCTTCTTGGGACTGGGGCCATGAGAAGCTGCAGGGCAAGGATGCCAGAGGGGTTGCCATCAGTCTCCAGCCTGGTAACCTGCAAACTGAAAGAGAGGAACTGTTCTCCTTCCCCTGGCCTCCCTGGGCCACCACAGCAAGGCAAGCAGGCACCTCATCTCATGGGACAAGGGGACAACCCCCTGGTTCCCCAGCCTGCTTGGGCTGGAGGTGGCTCACTGGGCTGCTGAGGTCACCCTGCAGGGGTGACAAACCTTCAGGGAGCAGCCTCTGGGAACACAGGCACAATCCCAAAGAGCAGCATTCCAGAAGGCACTGAGGGCATTTCCCTCTGGCAGCAACTGGCACTAACACCTCCAGAGCCCCTGCCACGGACAGGAAGCAGTGCTGCTGCTGTGCCCACCAGGCTGGAGGGCACAGGCCCCTGCCACACAGCCAGAGGAGCAGAGTGACTGCACTCCCCATGCCAGGTAAGCACAGCAGCCTCCTCCTGCCTCTCAGCTTCTGCTCCCAGTTTGCTTTCCCAGCACACAGTGAGAGTCAGCTCTCTTCTGTTCCAGGCTGCAGCCCACCCTCACCCCAGGGATGGCTGAGGCACTCTGCCTGCACCACCACTGAGGAGCATTTCCTCCTACAACATCTTGTTCCCACAGCAGCTCTGTTTCCAAGATTACAAAGGCATTTCCCTGGCTGTAAGGTTTGGAGGCAGCTTTTCCTTCCCCTGGTGCTCTCAGCAGGTAGGACCAGGCTCTGCAGGTCTCTGCCTGCTTCACTGGAAAGCCAGTGACAAGGGCAGAAGGCAGAGCCTTGCTTCCACACTCTGTTCCTCAGCTTGAGGCAGGAACACTGGGGAACAGCCCCCACAGGCTGCTGGAGCTGGGCTGGGGCTGAGTGTGGGCGAGTGTGCACGGGGGAAATGCCCCCTGGCACTCCTGATCTCACCTCTCTGAGGATCTCTCTCCCCTGGAGAAGAGCTCCTGGGGTTAACCTGTGCAGTTCAGCACCTTCATCAACATTGTTCAACAAGGGCAAGGGGAGGGTCCTGCATTCAGGGAGGGATAACTCCAGGGACCAGTTAGGGGTTGAGCTGCTGGAAAACAACTCTGTGGAGAACAATCAGGGAGTCCTAGTGGACAACAAGTTCACCATGAGGCAGCAATGTGCTCACAAGCCAAGAAGGCCAATGAGCTCCTGGGGTGCACTAGGAGTGTGGACAGCAAGTGGAGGGAGGTTCTCCTCCAGCTCTACTCTGCCTCAGTCAGGCCACAGCTGGAGTCTTGGGTCCCGTTCTGGGCTCTCCAGTTCAGAAGAGACAAGGAACTGCTGGAGAGAGACCTATGAATATACTGAGGACACTGGAGCATCTCTGGGAGGAGGAAAGGCTGAGAGCCCTGGGGCTGCTGAGCCTGGAGAAGAGCAGCCCCAGAGGGGAGCTGCTCAATAGCCTGAGCTCCAGACCTCAGCAGGGATGTGCTCAAGCCACTACAGAACTTCTGCCTCAGCACCAGCAACTCCCAGCTGCAAAGAAGCAGTGTATGAATCACAGAGTGGACAACCCAAGTGGCTGGAGCAGAGAGGGAGAGGGCAGCAGGAACCCTGGGTCACTCCCTGGCAAAGCCCCTCTCTCCCAGGACAGTCTGGGAAGTCCAGGAGCCCAGCTCTGCCTTCTTTTTCAGGGCTGTGGAAACCTCCCTGCCCCTTTGCTTTGCCTTCTCCTTCACGGGTAGAAGGTGTTGGCACTCCCCTAGCCCAGGACAATGTCACCCCGAGAGCAGGAGGCGTGGGATCAATTTCCCTTCCTCTGTGAAGCAAGATCTGCAATTACTAACCTCCTTCAGCCTGGCAGCTCCCGAGAGCTCTCCCCCAGCAACGCAGACCCCACATTGCAGCCTGTGAGGAGAAATGAGCTTTTCCTGGTCCCTTCTCAGAGAGCCCCCACCGCCCGTGGAGCCCAGCGGCGGCGGCGTCCCGCCCCAGGCACTGCTCCCACCTTCCGAGCGGCAGGAGCTGCCTTACTCAGCGCTGGCTGTGTGGGAGCAGCTGAGCTCCCGAGGCAGCAGTGCTGAGAGCAGGCAGCCCCTCACTGCTAGGAGAGCTTGGCAAGGTGACAGCAGGAGGAGAAATCAGCCTCGGAGGACAGAAGGCACACGGCAGAAGGCTGGCAGCAGAGGGACTGCTGCCCTCTGCCCACTGATCAGCTGCTTGCCATGTCGAGCCTCAGCAGGCAGCTCTCCAAAGGCAGCCTTCTCCAGCTAGATCACAGAATAGTTAGGTTGGAAGAGACTTCCAAGATCCTCAGGTCCAACCATCCACCCAACACTACTGTGCTCATCACTGAACCATGGCCCTCAGCAACACAGCTCCAGGGATCTGAACCCCTCCAGGGATGGGGACTCCACCACTGCCCTGGGCAGCCTGGGCCAATGCCTAACCACTCTTCCAGGGAAGAAATTGTTCCTCATGTCCAACCTAAACCTCTCCTGGCACAACCTGAGGCTGTTTCCTCTCGTCCTCTCACTTGGTCCTTATGAGAAGAGTCCAATCCCCACCTGGCTCCAGCCTCCTCTCAGGGAGCTGCAGAGAGTGAGGTCTCCCCTGAGCCTCCTCTTCTCCAGGCTAACCAAGCCCAATTCCCTCAGCTGCTCCTCACAACACTTGTGCTCTAGACCCTTCACCACCTTCCTTGCCCTTCTCTGGACACACTCCAGCACCTCAATGTCCTCCTCCTTGGAGTGAGGAGCCCCAAAGCTGACTCCAGGATTGGAGGTGCAAGTATTCAAACTCAGACTCCAACTCCTATGCAGCAGATCATAGACAAAATCCCCTCCCTGCTCTCCAGGTTACCAGGAGCCCCTGCAAGTGTTAAAGCTGTGTCAGTGTCTCTGCACCATCCCCCCCCCCACACCCAAGCACCATTCTGCAAGCTTCATCCCAAGGCTGTTAGACAAACATCTGACCCTCAGCTCAGCCCTGCCTTGTCCAGGGAGGGTTAACCCCCAGGAACCTGCCTTTCCCAGCCTGAGTCAGAAGTTGGTTCATGAGCTGCAGCAGCACTGAGTCAGTGCCATCTCTCTTCACTGCTGTTCCACTGACAGCCCAGATAACAAAGATCTCTCAGGCTGGACCTCAGCCAGTGCAGTGGGAGCCAAATCCCTGGCTCCCACCAGCATATCTGCACACACATCTCTATCAGAAAGCAAGATCCATCTCTCCCCACCCAAGAGGAAAGGATAACAAGCTCAGAAGGAAATACAAAGCCTTCATTTTCAGTTTCTTTCTTGTTGTTATTCCCAGGCTGTTTGGTAGCCACTCACCACCCACAGGCACAGTGGGACAGACACAAGTTGCCTCTGGAAACTGTCTTCAGCATCTAATCCCCTGGCTCCTTGGCACTCATTTCCTCTCCAGGTGCAAATAGCTCCATTTGCAGCTCACAGACTAGAAAGCCAACAGATGCCCAACAATTCCCTCCCAGACAAGCTGGGTAGCTCTTGCTCCCTGGCTACTTGAGGGCAGAATTCTCTCCAGCACAGGAAAGCTTGATTTCTGCCCTGCTCAGATCCTCCCTCAGCCCTTCTGGCATGTTGCTCAGAGCCTTCTAGAAGGCAGCAAGCCCTGTTGGGTCTAGGTGGGCTGTCAGTGCGGCACAGGGAGCTCTCAGCCTGCCTCTGTGTGACAGCAGGGGTCAGCTGGCTGCTGGCAAGGCAGAGTTGGGTGAAAAGCATCAGTCTCACTCTTCATCACTCACCCACTGGCTGCTTGCTGCAGACAAGCAGCTTCCTACCACCACTGTGTGCCAAGGTCACCAGCTGGCTGCACAGCAAGGGGCTGGGGCAGCAGGGTGCTGCCTCCTCCATCCCTGTGCTGATCTTCTCCTCCTGGTTGCTTAGAAATCAGTTCTGTAAGAAGAGGGAAAGCACTTGGCAGTGTTGCAGCTCCACCCATACCTCTGCTGCAGAAACACTTGCTGAGAGGCTGAGAGAAGCCAAAGCTCCTCAGTTTACCATACAAGGTCATGCTGGTGTTGACTCACTGCAAGGGAAAGGTCCCTCCTGCAGAACCCCCCTGCCACTGCAGGAGCAGGAGATCTTACCTCTCCAGGGTGAGCACTGGCCCAGGCTGCCCAGGGCAGGGGTGGAGTCACCATCCCTGGAGGGGTTCAGAAAACATGGGGATGTGGCACACCCCAACCTGGTTTAGTGGCATGGGGGTGTTGGGTTGGTGGTTGGACTTCATGACCTTGGAGGTCTTTTCCAACCTTAAAGATTCTAAAGCAGCCCAGGGCCCAGGAATGCAGGATGGAAACCAGTCTGAGCCATGCTAGCAGAACTGTTCTCAGGCTGCTACAGCCTGGGGCCTGGCTGCTCAGGTCAGGCAGAGCCAGGGACACACAAGGAAAGAAGTCAAAATCCAGCACATGGGAAATCAGTGGCACAGAATCATGTGGCAGCATCTGGATACATAGAATGATAGAAGAGTTTGGGTGGGAAGGGACCTTTAGAGCTCATCTAGTCCAACCCCCTGCAGTCAGCAGGGACATCTGCAACTAGAGCAGGTTGCTCACAGCCCCAGACAACCTGAGCTGGGATGGTTCCAGGGATGGGACATCTCCCACCTCTCTGGGCAACCTGGGCCAAGCTCTCACCACCCTCAGTGTGAAACATTTCTTCCTTCTCTCTAGGCTGAATCTCCCTCTTTTAGTTTCAAACCATCAGCCCTTGTCCTGTCCCAACAAGCCCTGCTAAAGTCTGTCCTCATCTTTCTGAGAGGCCCTTGAAGTACTGGAAGGCTGCAAGAAGGTCTCCCTGGAGCCTTCTCTGAGCTGGACCACCCTAATATGTTCCACTAGCAAGTCCTCCAAAGGACTTTTACTGCTCTAAGGAGACCCAGTGGTTCTCCTCTCCCCTTCACACTGCTTCTCTGGACTGAATGGGAGTGGTGACTTCACCACCCACCCAGATGGATAAGACAGGAGAGGAAGGGCTGGTGCTGCTGCAGGCACTGTAAGACGATGAAGAGTTAAGCAGATGAAGACTCCTGAGCTGTACCTGGGTAAATAAGAACATCTGGAATCCATTCAGGAACTGCTCAGCACAGACAAGACAGAACAGCAAATAAGATAAGCCTTCAGGAATGTAGTGAGTAACTCAGAAAATGATAAATGGGCCAGTGGAGAGCTGCCTGCCACAGGAGCATCTCAGCTGCCAAAGATGTCAGCCTGTGGCACAAATGGGCTGCTGCTGCTCTCCACAGAAGTGTGGAGCTGGGCAGCATGGGGCTCAGCTGCAAGAGCTCCTGCTAGCAGGGAACTGGGAAGGATTTCTCCTCCCATTTGTGTTGAGCTCTGCAGGATCCCTGCTGCCAGCCCCACCACCTGCAGGGGCTCTCTGGGTCTGCTTGTTCCACCAGTGCTGCCCCAGGAGCCCAGGTCATGCTCTGGCAGCAGCCAAGCCAGAGAGGAGCCCAGGCTCTCTGCAGGGACACTGGTTCCAGAGCTGCTCACACCTTCTGGGTGGCTTTATGCTGGGTGGTACAGCATGGGCAGTGTCAATAACAAGGAAAGAATCAGAGGGAGAAGGAATCAGCAGTGGTGTCCCAGAGAGGCTCACAGCTGGCCAGGAGCACAAGGTGCAGATTCAGGAGCTGGTAAGAGTTATCTCAGAGGCTCAGAGGAAGAAAGCTGCTTCTCTGCAGCACTGCCACCCTCTGGCTTCAGGAAAATAAGCTTTTGCTGGCAGGAGAAGCATCTCCAGGGAGGCTGGAGTGAGGTGAGGTCTCAGAACAAGTGATAGAATAAGAGGAAATGGCCTCAAGTTTCACCAGGGGAGGTTTAGGTTAGACATGAGGAACAATTTCTTCCCCAAAAGGGTTGTCAAAGCCTGTCCCAGGCTGCCCAGGGCAGTGGTGGAGTCACCATCCCTGGAGGGGTTGGAAAATGTGTAGATGTAGCACCTCCCAACATGGTTTAGTGGCATGGGGGTGTTGGGTTGATGATCTTGGAGGTCTTCTCCAACCTAAATGATTCTAACACTCTGGAAGCTGTTGTCCCAGGTCCCCAAAACAGCACCTGTGGAGAAGATCAGGATACAAGAACTCCTCTGATGACCAATTACAAATGAGTGGCTTCCTACAGGGCAGCTGTGACTATGTTTAGCTCTGAGGGGAACTCCCTTTCTGAATCTCCCTGGACTGGTTCACACAGATGACTAAGTGCTCATGCTAACCATCATCAAGAGGCACAGGCAGGCAAACCCCAGCTCCACCTGTCAGAAGAAAACAAACCCAAACAACCCAACTTTTCACATGCTGCTGAGGTTTTGAACCCTGCTCAGCTGAAGGCAGCTCAGCACCAGGCAGCTTGTGCCTGGTGAGAGCAGACACCCACAGGTCCATCACCCAACCACCAGAGCTGGTGGGAGCTGGGACTAGAAAGGGTCCAACACTGGGTTCCTATTTTGGGGGGTTTTAATGGCAATTGTCACAAGAATTCACACCTCTCTTGCTGCACATCTGGTACCTTTCACTCATGGGAAAGGTTGAGTTAATTCAGCTCTGACAGAGCAGCTGCTGTAAAAATGCCCTGGCTAACTCCTGCAGTTTGGTGGCAACAGAGGCAGCCAAGCCAGTTCCTCATGCTGAACCAGCCCAACCTGCTGGCCCTGCCCCAGCCTTCCAGTCCCAGTTCTCTGTTTGCACCAAGGTGAGGACCTGGAAGCTTCAGAGCAGAGAGGAAGGATGGGCTTGCAGAGCTGCAGCAGCCCCAGGGCTCCAGCCTGAGCAAGGCAGGAAGTGGATGGTGCGCCCTGACCCTTGCCAGGGCAGCAGCCCAGCCTCTCTCACTGGGAGCAGCACAGCTCCCAGCTGGCAGGTGCCTGGAGAGCCAGCAGAGCTCTGGGGCCTCCTCTGAAGGCCAGGGCTGGCAGAGGAAGCTCTCTGTGGGTCGGGGCCAAGTGCCAGACAGCGACTGGTACCCGGGATGCTACAGCAGTGCTGCCAGTCCCTCAGGTCTAGGCACAAGGGATTCACCCACAGGACTCTGGGCAAAGGAGAGAAAGATCTGGAGCCCTCAGCTCCAAAAGCACAGCTGGAGAATTCCAGGTGTTCAGCTGTGTTAGTCCTCAGCAGAGGAGAGGGAATAAACCAAAGGGTATTATAAGCCTTGAGCTTTTCCTCCCAAACTGTTTCTGTCACCTCAGTCACTCACCTCTTCAAAGGAAACTTGCTCTCCAGTAAGATTAACTCTGTTTGCCTTTTACTTCAGTCACTTCAGGCTGGCTCAGCTTTAGGCCTTCCTGGAAAGAAGTCAGCAGCAGGATTTTCTCAGAGCAATGAACTACAGCAAACTAAACCTGCCATCAGCTGGAGGAAGGGCAGGCAGAGCAGGTGTGTACTGCAAGGAACACCCCTAAGAGCTCTGCTGAGGGAAGGAAAGTCAGGACTTTCTCTCTAGAAAAGCCCAAGAAGTGTTAAACCTTGCACCTGCAGGGTGCACACACCAACACAGGCTGGAGCTTTTCCCAAGCTGAGCAACAGGTGCTTCACAAAGACTTCCCCTCAGTGCTTTGACAAGCAGGTCACCTCTCCTCCTGGCCCATCACCTCTCCTCCTATCATCTCTATTTAATGGGAGAAAATAGAGGGAGTGCTTTGGAGCAGGCTCTGGAGGAGAGGGAAGAGTACAAAGATGGTGATAAGCAGTTGGCATGGACAGAAACTGCCCCCCTGGGAGCTCTCCCTTCCCTTCAGCTTCCTCCTCTCTAAAGAGTGGAGTGACTCAATCCACAGAGACAAGGGAAGTCTCCTCCTGGAGGATCTGTGGCACAAGAGGCTGCAGCTCCTTTCAAAACTGATTGGTTTGGTTTATTTATTTTCCAGTCCACTGATCATCATCACAAAAAAAAAAAACAAAAACCACCAAAACCCAAACCAAACCCCATGGAAAATGCAACTAAAGAGAAAAACCAAATGTCCAACCAAGAGCTAAAGACCCCAGAGCTAGGAGGAGATGTGAGCCTGTGCTGGCTGGCCCGGGGCAGGCTCCTCATGTTAACCGCTGGACGATGACGGCGTTGAGCAGGTTGGCTTCCTTCAGGGTCTGGTTCTCATCACTCAGCTCTTTGTTGGGGAAGGTGGTCATGAGGATGAAGCTGGTGGCAGCCATCGCTGGCCTGGCATCTACTATGAAGAGTCGGATGTCTCGGATCCTGCCCGGAGGGATGACACACAGCGGGGGGGAGGGAGGGAGGAAGGGAGGAGGGGAGGAGCGAGGATCCTGTTACAGAACACTGGCAAAACACATGCAACAGCCTCAAATCACCCTTCCTGCAGCATGCAACCCTGCAGCTGATGGGGTTTGTTTCTCAGCTCCCACCAGAGGCTCCAGCCAGGCAATTCTGATTTAAGCTCTGTTCGGTGAAATAATACAAGCTATCACATAGGGTCCTCAGCACGGCACAGACAGGGACCTGCTGGAGCAGGGCCAGAGGAGGGCACAAAGATAATTTGAGGGCTGGAAGCTCTCTGCTGTGAGGCCAGGCTGAGAGAGTTGGGGTTGTTCAGCCTGGAGAAGAGAAGGCTCCAGGGAGACCTGACTGCAGCCTTGCAGTGCTTAATTACTGAAAGTCCAGAAGGAAGCTGGGGAGAGACTTTTGAGCAGGGCCTGTTGGGACAGGACAAGGGCTGATGGGTTGAAACTAAAAGAGGAGATTGAGACTAGAGAGAAGAAATTGCTTACACTGAGGGTGGTGAGAGCCTGTCCCAGGCTGCCCAGAGAGGTGGGAGATGTCCCATCGCTGGAACCATCCCAGCTCAGGTTGGTTGGGGCTCTGAGCAACCTAGCTGAACATGTCCCTGCTGACTACACAGGCTCGGAACTACATGACCTTGAAAGGTCCTTTCCAACCCAAACCATCTGTGATTCTATGAAGGTTCTGCTGATAGTTCTGACACTCAGGTGCAGTGTCACTGGCTCCAATCCATCACTATCTGGAAAGCCAATCCTTCTCCTGCCAACAGCCAACAATTGCCTTAAAACCCCACAGGAATTTGTCTCCTCTTCACCTACACCGAAGGATCCCAGAGCTCCCCTTAGCAGGCTAGGCAGAATTTTAGCCCTGCTCCAGCAAGGCACAGCCTGCAGTGTCCTCCCAGGCTCTCCCAGTCAGTAAGCTGTGTCTCCTGCTGGGCTCCTACCTGTGGTGGTGGTTGAACTTCTGGACCAGCCGCCCTCCGTCTGCCAGCCGGATCTGGATGTTGGTGACGGGCTCCGACTCATCGATGGCGATGGCAGAACTGGCTTTGGCTTCATTCTCTGCCTGCTGGGCTGGGGAGCTGCTGCCCATCACCTGAGGCACGGTGCTGGGAACAGGGAGACAAGGTCAGACACCAAAAGGTTCTCCTGGGGGCCAGGAGGCAGGCATGAGCTCAAGGTTCCCAGACAAGAGACACCAGTGCAGGCTGGAAGCCAGGGTGTAGGAGTCAGCAGGAACTTGTCGAGGTGTTCACCTCTAGCATCTGCCCCTTTGGAGCACCCCACCACAGCAACAGGGGCACTTAACTTGGAAACACTGCTTCTACCTGACATACCGAGGTGGTTCCTAGCCTCCTCCTGCCATGAAAAGGCTGAGCCATCTCCCAGCACATGCCTGTAAACCTCATCTCCTCTCTGAGAGCAACACCTCCCAGAGCACAGGCAGGAGCCTCTTTTACAGAGAGATGAATCAAACTCTCAAGTGACTCAACACCATGCCAACAGCAAACCAGTGCCACTGACTTCTCACCTGCCCAGCTTCTGGCCTTCTCCAGTAAAAGCTTTGAAGACACTTTTGGGTTTCACATACTCCTCATCACGGTGATCTTCCATATCCAGGTTCACTTGTCCTCCCCGTGCTAACCTGCGCAGCTCTGCTGGGACTTCCCTGCAAAGAGAGGGTCCTAAGGCAGCTGCCTGAAGAGGTCAGGAAAGTGCAGAGAAAAAAGCAAGCACCAGTCACAGACCTCTGCCATTGCAGGCATCACAGTGAGCCCTCCCTGATTAGCAGGGCAGATGAACACCTCCCCACTGACAGACTGGAACTGAAGGTTACCTCTCCCTGGCCCTCACTGGGAGGGACACAATGCACCTGGAATTCTCAGCCCAAAGATCAGTGCCTGCTTGTTCACTTCAAACTCTCCTGGCCTCACACAAACCAAAGCCACTCCCCATGCATCTGAAGCACATGTTCCAGGCTGCCAGGAGCCCCCAAAGCTTGTGTTTCAGAGAACAGGTGCTACTCCTCTCCCTTCTGCCCACGTACCCTCTGCGGATATCATCGAGGAACTGGGCGTTGGATGGATCCTGGTAGCTCCTCAGCTCTCCACTGTCCAGACTGAATCCACTCTTCCAGAGCTTCAGCACAACATGCACCTGCAGCAGCCCCAAACAACAACCAGCCTCATTGAAGCATCTGAGTCACAACAACAACTGCACACAGAGGGAAAACTTCCCAACTGACAGAGGAATTTCAAGGTGCCCAAAACATCCCAGCCAGGCTCCTCTGGGCTGAGGGAAAAGCCCAAAGCACTGGCTATGGAATGGTCATGTATTGGTACCCACAAGGTGTCACCACAGCCTCCAGCTGTGGTTGAAGAGGCCTGATTGTGCCAGGCAAGGAGCCCAAAACAAGCTCCTTCCCCGATCTGGATGCTCATCTGGTGACAGAGCAAGAAGAAGAGAACCCTGCCTCGATGCTGTTAGCTCCACACCTCCTCAAGGCCTAAGCTGAGCCAATCCCCCAGTACTCTCTGCACACTATTTTTCACAGGCTGCACTTCCAAGGAATACTCAGAATCTTAATTGAAAGCTAATGAGTAAACTGCTGACACAAGAGCCAAGCATCCCTTCTTTTCCAATCCCAAATCCCCCAGAAGCAGGATTCACCACACTCCTGGCCTCTTCAGTTTCTATCAAGCTTTGTTTAACTCTAGGTTCACAAGTTGTGTAGCTACAGCAGAGAAATCTCCTGGGTGACATCTACAGCACAGAGCAGGGAGATACTCACATCCTGAGCAGAGTTCTGTCTCCTCTCCCCTGCCACATAAGCAGACTCCTCCTCTGGAGTAGCCCCTAGGCGATATCCTCCCCCTGCAAAGGGCTGCAGGAGAGGGGCACAGAGGTTACAGAACAAGGCAGACCCAAAGCAGTTTGATTCTCCTTCCCCAACACCACTGAGTCCTGGGTCCAGTTCTGGGCTCCCCAGCTCAAGACAGACAAGGAACTACTGGAAAGAGTCCAGCAGAGGCTAGGAAGATGCTAAGGGCACTAGAGCAGCTCTGGCAGGAGGAAAGGCTGAGAGCCCTGGGGCTGCTTAGCCTGGAGAAGAGCAGCCCCAGAGGAGAGCTGCTCAATGCTGAGCAAGAGCTCGAGGCTGGGGCCAGACTCTGCTTAATGGTGCCCAGGGACACTGGGCACAAACTGGAACCCAGGAGCTTCCAGCTGAGCAGGAGGAGAAACTTGTTTGGTGTGAGGGTGTTAGAGCCCTGGCCCAGGCTGCCCAGAGAGGCTGTGGAGTCTCCTTGTGTGGAGAGATTCCCAAGGCAGCTGGAGGTGACCCTGGGCAAGCTGCTGTGTGACCTAGTCTAGGGAATCTTGCTCTGGCAGGGGGGCTGGACTAGATATCTTTCAAGGTCCCTTCCAACCCTTAACACTGTGACCCTGGGCAAGCTGCTGTGGGTGACCCTGCTGGAGCAGGGGGGTTGGACTGGATGAACTCCAGAGGTGACTTCCAACCCCCACCACACTGGGATTTGGGGAGCCCAGGCTTATTTGTCCTCTTCAAGTAATTCCAGGACTGCAGAGAAGCAAAGAGCCTCAGCTGCAGGGGGAACAAAAGGCAAAAGCTCTCCCTGCTCACCTTAGGCCTGCTGCTCTCGCCTCCACCCCTGGCCGCCCGATCCACGGCCACTGCCCCGTGCTCCTTGGCTCCCTTGAACAGATCTTCCACCAGCTCGTTGGGACTCTTCTTCCTGGGAGGACCAACAATCTGCTGCCCACTTCTCTCTGAGCCACCTGCATAAAACCTAGGAGAAAGCAGAGGGCTGCTGGGTAAGGCTGGGTCCCTGCTTTGCCAGGAGCTGTGTCTGGCAGGAGCCAGCAGTTCGATACCAGGAGTCATTTTTGGGCACCTTGGCTACTCCCAGTGGGCACCCAGCTGGAGCCACTTACAAGTCTGTGCTGTGGAGGCCTCCTGTTTCTGTCAGTTATTGCCAAAGCATCCTCTGATCAATGAAGTGAGAGTAACCCTCTCAGGCCTAGCCCCAGAAACAGCCCAGACTGGACAGGCTCAGGTTCAGGTGCCAGTACCAGCTTTGCTACCAAGCTAAGCAGGACTCCCAGCAAGCTCTGCCAGGGCAGGTGGCAGAGGATGGACAACACCTGAGGCTGTTTGGAGGGAGGGGTCATGTTTGTGCCACACAGGGAGATCCCCACAGGCAGGATGGATCCAGCTGCAAACAATGAATGCAGAGGCAGAGAAGTGCAATGAAGCACTACTGGAAGATGGGGTTCATTAGCTTCCAGGTGGCTTCTAACACACAGAGCAAGCTCACGTCTTGCTGCAGAAGAACCAGAGTCTACCAAGACCCTAAGACACCTCAGTTCCATTGCATTCACTGTACCTGTTAACCTTAAGGGTGTTTAACTCCTTGCAGCTGACAGCAGAGCAGACCTTCCCCCTGGAACAGGGCCCTGCACTGCTCTTTCCACCTTCACACTCCTTAAGCAGCACTCAAAACCCCAACCAAAGAAACCCCCAAAACACCCAGCAGAAAGAAAAGCAACCCCTGTGTTATTGCCACATTTCCATCCCCTGCAGACACAAATGATGAGCTGGGCTGCTTCCTTCCCTTTGTCTTCCCCCAGACCTTCCCCAGGCTTTCTCTCCACAGCACCACCGAGTGCAGAGCTGCTGCTCCCAGAGCCAGGCTGGGCAGGTGCTGGGGCACAGCCTGCCCATGGCAAAGCTGACATCTCTCACCCCAGCAATTTCCCATCAGCTTCAACCTGCTTCTTAAAAAGCCACCAAGCCTGCACTCAAGTGGCAGGAGATCACACAAAGGTTTGAGGTCTTTCATGGAGAACTTACCTCTGCCCCTCCTCCTCTTCATCATCCTCCTCCTGTGCATGAACCAGGTCTCTGAAGGATGTTACCCTGTGGTCACTGCAAAAGGCAATGGGAGGAGGAGGAGGAGGTCAGCCTCAGGGCATGTTTCAGCCACAGAAGCAAAGCCTCCTGACCACAGCAGCTGGGTTGACCCTGTTCTGCTTTTAAAGCCTGATTCATCACTCCAGGAAGTGACAAGTCAGAGCTCTTGGAACTCTCTGCCAACTACACCAACAGAAAAGCAGAGCAGTTGCAGCAGAGGAAGCCTGGATGGTGGCTGCAGCCACAGAAGTGAGTCTGCAGTCACCTTCCTTGCTCACACACTGGATATTGCTGCCTCTTCTAAACCCTTTTCTCTCCCAGGCCCCAGGGCATTCCCAGCTCCACATCCTGCTCCTCTTTTTGTTTCTGCCCAGGCTGTTGGATGTGACCCAAACTGAAACAGGGTTTGTCTGCAGCCTGGACTTTAACCAAAGCCTGAGCTGAGAGTACTTCTCCTTCAAGGTGCAGCCAGTTACTCCTCTGTAGGACTGGACAGGACCTCCCCACTGCCCCGGGATTGGGTAAGGGGAAACCAACTGCTTTCTGTGAAATGCTTGGCTCACCCAAAGTGAGACCCAGTTCCTGCTCAGATGAAGGAGTCACCACCTGACTCTACTCTAAGCCCTGAAGACAAATCAGGCCTTTCCTGAGTGATGAGGGAAGCTGTCCCAACTGATCTTTGGATGAGTTGTGCAACAACAGCTGCACTTGCAGTGTATAAAAGCTGAGGCTTTCACTGCTTCTGCAGGACCATGTCAGGGGAAGCAGATCTAAAGGCAGAGCTATTTCTCCTGAAAACCAACACACACCAATGCTTCAGACAGAACTCATGCTTTTACAGACAGGTTCCACTGTTGAGTTCACAAGCCACCAATAAAGAGATCAGCCTGAGCTGAAGCTCCCTCCTCACCTTGCTGCAGTGCCTCTGGGTATGGAGCTGGGTGTTGGCTGGGGAAGAGTCAGAATGTCCTCATCACCCCCATCCTCGTAGAAACTGGCAAGTGCAATCTGGAAAGGAACACGGCAGGAGCTCTTCAGGATGGGAGCAAACATTCCAGAGCAATGGCAAAAGCACACACACAGGAAGTAGCTGAAGTTCCTGCCACATTGGACCTCTCAAGGCACATCACCACCAACGACACTGCAGGGAATTTCCCCCTGTGGAGCTCTGAGCACAGATGAGGCTTTGCCAGCTTCTCGTGTCTGGCTCTGCTGTGGGGGCCACTCACCACCACAGTGATGCCAGAGCGACCTCCTGCTGAGAGGTTCTTATTCTGCAGTATTTCTGCTGGAGTTAGAGTACAATTTCTGTTCTGAAACGGCTGCTTTGGTGACACCCATGAGTAGACTCAGATGCTAGATCGTCTCAGAGGATGGGAAGCAGGAACGGGTCAGAGCAGTGGCTGATCTCGCCCCGAAGAGTGGAGCACCAACAACCTCCCCAGCATTAAAGGAAAACCGACACAAACTCGGTAAACCCCGGACCCCACCGGTTCCTCGCCCCGTACTAGGAATTAGCTGCTCATACTAACGAAAGAACCGGGACTAGCTCCGGGCCCGAGCAACCCCCGGCGCCGCCGCACCGCCTGAGCGCGACCCTCGCAGCTCGGCGACGAGGCACTGGGTAGCGGCCTCCGGGTGAGGCCTAAGCCTGCAGGACACCGAGCTCCTGGCCCAGCGCTTCCCTCGCCACCGCGACGACCTCCGGGGCCCGGCGCTGGCCTGGGCCGCGCCGCCACCGCCGAGCCTCCGCTCAGCGACAAGGAGAGCGGAGGGGAGGAGAGCGGGACGGCGACGGAGGGACTACCTGGAGGTCCCAGCCGGCTGACTCTAGGAAGAAGCGCGCTCGCTCCTCCTCAACGCCGGTCACAGCCACAAACTCCCTGAGCGCCTCCTCCCTGTCCGCCATCTTGCCGCGGTGCAGCACCCAAACCCCGCCGGGCCCGGGGCCTGGGGCCGGGCCCGCCCCGCCCCGCCCCGTGCGCCGCCACAGCCGTCCGGGCGGAAACACCCCAGAGCGCCGCTCATCCTGCACGGCGCCCTCTGGCGGCGTGGAGGTGTGATGCGCAGGGTACCGGGATAGGCAGAATCGAGTTCCGGAATGGACAGAACTGAGCTCCGGGATGGGCAGAGCGGAGCACCGGGATGGGCAGAGCCGCACATTGTGATGGGCAGAACTGAGCTCCGGGATGGACAGAACTGAGCTCCGGGACGCTCAGAGCCGAGCACCGGGATGGGCAGAGCCGAGTACCGGGATGTGCCAGAACTGAGCTCCGAGATGGGCAGAGCCACACATTGTGATGGGCAGAACTGAGCTCCGGGATGCTCAGAGCCGAGTACCGGGATGCGCAGAACTGAGCTCCGAGATGGGCAGAGTCGCACATTGGGATGGGCATAGCTGAGCTCTGGGATGAGCAGGGGCAAGCACCAGGTGTATGTCACCTGGCACCAGGACGTCTACCCAGGCGTGTGTGTGGGCCAGGGCCGGGCCGGGTGGTGGGGTCTGGCAGTACGGAGCAGTGCAGGGCATCCAGGTCCCTTTATTTCCACGTACACACAACCAAGCCTACAGTGGCTGACTCCTGGGATCTGCTCCTGGCGTCATGATCTGGGGAGCTGGGGGCAGACACAGGGCAGGACAGGGCAGTGGTGTTTCACTCCTGATGTCCTCGCGTGCTTGAAGAGGAAGATGAGGAGGGCACCAAGGAGCCCCTTCTCCAGCAGGATGCCAAGCCACAGGATGGGAGAGCACAGCAGGATCACACCTGTGGTGAGGACAGGAGATGTGAGCAGCCAGGGCTGGAGGACAGGCATCCTGCAGCCCCCTGCCACGACTGACACCCAGCAGTTCATCATCATGGTGCTGCACGTGTGTAGGAGGATTTCATGTGCCCAGAAGCGATCTGGCCATGTCCTTGAACCTTTTCATGCTGATATCTTCGAGGAAGATATCAGCTGTGCTTGGCCTGGTGACACCTGAAGCAGGATGACAGCTTGTTACCTGCCAGCATCACACCCCTCCAGCCCCCCACCCAGGATGGAAATTTTGTGTTCTTGAACCAGATTCTAGTGAGACTTTGAGCTTCCTCAGGGAGGTGACCTCTTAAAGCCTCCCCAGCAGGCACCACGTCCTAGCAACCCTCACGCACCGTAGTCTTGTAGGAATCCATCGCTCAGTCCCTCCTTGGCTGGAACAGAGATCCAGAGAGTGAAGATCCCACTGACAGGGTCCTGGCCATCGTGCACTGCTCGGCAGCTGAACACAGAGCCATTCCTCTGCTCTGTTGCTTGGACCTCCAGCAGGCTCCTCAGCTTGAACAAGCCCTGTTGGGTCTCCTCCGGCCGGGCATTGTTCTCCGCCTTTATCTCCGCCCTGTTCTCCAGCCAGGTGACAGCCACATCTCCTGGGTAAAAGCCCTCCACGTGGCAGCTGATGTTCACAGTCTTGTTCACCTCAATGGAGCTCGCTGGGTCAGTGACCACACGGACACTAGGGGAAACTGGGAAGAGAGGTAGTGCCTGCTGCCTGCTGACCCCCAGCTCCGCTGCCCGCAGGGTGTCCTGTCCCCACCCCAGGGCTTCCAGCCTCACAGGAGCTGGACACCCCGAGCACAGGTCCCCCCCAGCCCTCACCTCGCAGGCTTTCCCGGAGCTGGTATGTGCCCCTCAGTGGGGCCATCAGCGTGGGGTGCTGCACCTCGCAGACGAGCTGTGAGCGGACGTCGTCCTTCTGCAGCATCATCGTCACGGTGCTGGACATATTGTAGTAGGATTTTGTGTGCTCAGGGCTGATCTGGGGTGGCTGAGATGAGACCTGGGCCATGTCCTTGAACCATTTCACGCTGATATTTTTGGGGAAGAACCCTCCAGCTGTGCAGGTGAAAGTCACCAACTGCCCTGGGCTCCCTCTGTGGTCAGGCCCAGACACAACTGGGTGGGTGGGTTTGGCTGTGGGGAGAAGCGTGGGGCCATCAGGCTGGGCTCTCTTGGGACCCCCTCCTGAGCCCCTTCCCAATCCCTGCTCACCCCGAGCTGGGCTGGGCTGTGCCAGGCCTGCACCCAGCAGAGCTGGTTCCTAGCAGGAGCTGCTCTGGGAGCCTCACTCACCCTGTACAGACACCACTGTGCCTCTTCCATGTGTGAAGAGCTCAAGGCGTCGCTTCAGGAACTTCGCACAGTAGTAGGTACCAGCATCCTCAGGTTGAGCATCCCTGATCTGGATGCTGAAGTCTGTGTTGGATCCAGTGGTCACCCTCGTCACACGGGGGAAGGAACTTGTCTGCTCATAAACAGTCTGGTTCTCAGTGCCCCAACCCTTCAGCCACTTCACAGGGCCTGGAGGATCACCAGCAAACACAGTGCAGGTCAGGGTGATTGTCTCTCCTGCTGTCACCGACACCCTGTCCTGGGGCTGCTGCATCTGGAAGCTTTCAGTTGCCTGGGCAACCTCACCTGGGCACAGGGACAAGAAGGTTTGGGGCTGTGCCTGCAGCCAGGGCACAGCAAAGGGCAACCCCAGACCCCTGTCTCCAAGCCCAGAACAGGGTACAGAGGTATGTCCCCACCCTTCATCTCCCCAGGGCAGCCAGCACTGCTGGGGACTGCAGGACAGGGAGGGTCCAGGGTCCCCAGGATGTGCTGGAGTAAACCAAACTCTTCAGCTGGGGATAAAAGCAAGCTGGCAGGGAAGCAGTGAGAGAAGAGTCCCAGGTGCCAGTATGCACTGGGAGGTATTGTCCTGGCAGCTGTGGGAAAGGCGCTGGGGCTGTGCCAACTCACCTAGGGGTCCCCAGAGCAGAAGCAGCAGCAGGCAGGTGAGCGGCACCACCTCTGTGACCAGAGCCATGGTGATTCCCACGTCCTCCTCCCAGAAGTCTTGGCTTGGCTTGCTTCAGTTCAGCTCAGCTCAGCTTGGCTTAGCTTAGCAGAACACTGGTCTCTTCCCTGGAAAAGAGGAAGGAAGGGTCTCACCCACTGGCCAAGTTCCTCCATAGAACCCCTTGCATGTGTCACAGCTGTGGGAACATCCACACTATCTCATGTCATGAGGCTGGTCTTCACCAGTGACACCAGCCCTGCTCTTCCTGTGGGTGTGTGCCACGGCCACAGCCACCAGCACTGGGCAGCCAGTGAGAGGAACCTCAATCTGGCATGGCATCTGACAGTTCAACTCAGCTCAACTCAGCTCAGCTCACCTCAGCTCAGCTCGGCTCAGCTCCTCTCAGCTTTGCTCAGCTCGGCCCATCTCAGCTCGGCTCAATTCAACCCATCTCAGCTTGGCTCAGCTCAGCTCAGTTTGGCCCATGTCATCTCATCTCATCTCAACTCAGCTCAGCTCAGCTTGACACAGCTAGGCTCAGTTCTGCCCATCTCATCTAGGTTCAGCTCAGCAGAACCCTGGGCTCTCTCTCGGCAAAGAGGAAGGAAGGGTCTCAGCTGCTGGCCAACTTCCTCCACAGAGCCCCTTGCGTGGGTCCCGGCTGTGGGAACGGCCACACCATCTCGCGTCACAGTCCTGCTTTCCCTGGGGGTCTGTCCGCAGCCATAGCCACCAGGCAGCCAGTGAGACTGGCCCCAGTCCAGCATGTTCCCCCGTGCATGGCTAGCTAGGGACTCGGGGGGACACCCAGCCTTTGCCAGCAGGATCGGGGCACAGGCTGGCATCTCCAATTGGTCCATGGTGCCAAGCTCCTCCAGGGCTGCCCGTGAGTCCCCCCGGGCACCAGCACTCCTGCTGGTTTGCCCAGCCGGGTGGGATCTAGAGGCTCTCTGCCGTCGGGTGAAGCCCCTCGGAGCGTGAAGCCCCTTGGGGATGATGCTCGTCGGGGATAAAGTCCGGGGGAGCTCCCGGTCGGCTCCGGGCAGGCACCAAAAGCGTTAACGTCCTGCGCCCGCTCGGCTCCATTTCCTGCGCAGCTTCTCCTTTTCCTTCTCCTGGAGCCGGAGCCCAAAGTTTGGGCAGTGCCAATGGCTTGGCGAGCGGCTGCGGCTCAGCTTCTGCTCGGGCAGCTCAGCCTCGTCCCGCTGCGGCTCTTCGGTGAGTCCCGGGGCCGAGGGAGCCCTATCCCTGCCCCGGGGAGAGGGGAACGGGACGGCGGGAGCAGACCCCCCCGCACACCCCGGAGGAACACCTCCGTAAAGCGGGGAGAGCATTCCTCCTCCGACCACCTTCCGGGGCTGCGGAGGGCTGCGAGTGGTTGCAGGGGGGCGAGGAGGGCACCGGGGATGGGGCAGCGCCGAGCACCCGGGACGGGCAGAACCGAGAACGTGGGGGTGCAAGGGTGAACCCTGCCGAGCTGGTGCCGAAGGTCGTGGAGGCCTTGGGGCAGGAGGGGTTTTGGGGCAGGAGGGGCTTGGGAACAGGAGAGTTTTCAGGGCAGGAGGGGCTTGGGAACAGGAGAGTTTTCAGGGCAGGAGGAATTTGGAGATAGGAGGTTTTCGGACACAGGAGGAGTTTGGGGACAGGAGGAATTTTGAGGACAGGAGAGGTTTGGGGGCTGTGCTCAGCTCTGGGGCTGTACACCCATGCTCCGAGCTGGCTCCCAGCCGGCAGCGCACAACCCTGGGCTGTGAACTCACCTCCCCACAGAGCCCCCACGGCTCGGGTTGTACAGAGCTGGGGCGTTAATGTTTAACAGCACTCGGGAGTTTTTCCTGCCAGGAATTCCCCTTGGCTCCCTCTGGACCTCTCCGCACTCCGAGCCCTCGCACATGCCAGGGGATGCAAATTTGCTCCTTGTTCAGGTTGCACTCGGCTTCCGCCGCTCCCAGTGCTTGCAGTTTTTCTCTGCCATACGCAGGGTTGTCTTCCTGCTCCAAACCTGGAAAAGCAGGAGCTGCTCGGGGTGTGTGGAGCAGGTCCTGAGCTCGCTCCACACTCAGACCCCCCTGTCACTGTGCCTAGGTGCAGATATTCAGCCGAGTTGGACCTTCCAGCTGCAGCAGCCCCAGGACACGGTGTCGGTGACAGCAGGAGAGACAATCACCCTGACCTGCACTGTGTCTGGAGATAGTCGTCCAGGCCCTGTGAAGTGGCTGAAGGGTTGGGGCAGTGAGAACCAGACTATTTATGAGCAGATAGGTTCCTTCCCCCGTGTGACGAGGGTGACCAGTGGATCCAACACAGACTTCAGCATCCAGATCAGGGATGCTCAACCTGAGGATGCTGGTACCTACTACTGTGTGAAGTTCCGCAGGGTGCCAGGCCATGATGATGAGGTGTTTCAGAGGGGAAAGGGGACGGTGGTGTCCCTGCAAGGTGAGTGCAGCCCAGCACTCAGGTTCCCATCCCACGGTCCCCACCCTAGCCACAGTAGGGTCCTGCAGTGCCCTACACCCACTGCGCTCTCCTCACTCTGCCTTGTACCTCCACAGACACAGCTCTGGGTCCCGGCATGGTGGCTGCTGCTGTAGTGCTCTGCTTCCTCCTCCTCCTCGGCCTCTTCTTTGCCCTTTGCATGTACCAGAGGAAGCGCAGAGGTGGAGCAGACAGCCAGTGCCTGCCCGGGCCGGCAGCCATGGGCAGCTCCTTGTCCATCCCTCTGCGGTGCTGTGCAGGGACCCCTGACACCCCCAGGTTTGTACCCACCACTTCTTCCTTCTGCACCTTGAGAAGAGTAAAATCACATCATCCACATTCCTTATCCTGGTGTCCTCTCCCTCTGGGGTAGTGATTTTCCCCAGAGAACGTCCTCTACTCACAGGCACATCGTTGTGCTGCGCCACTTCTCTCTGCATTTCATGGGAGTGCGTGGCAGGGAGCACCCAGCACTGGGGAGCTCCCTGCAGCCCCTCACCGTGGTGTCTGAACCCAGCTCAGACACACAGACGTCCTGTTGTCCTTCTCCTCTGCCTTCAGCATGGGTGTCATGTGCAGCCATGTGCTGCAGAGCCTGGCTAAAACCTGGGAGAGGAACTGAGGAGTGCTGTGCTGGGTGGGGTGAGGAGGGGACTCAGCTTCCTTTAGCTCTAATGCCCACCTTTTCCCCCCAGCAGTGAAGACCTGGATGCAGAGACCTCACATCTACCCAGCAAGGTAAGAGTGAGCTGTGACTATCACAGAATCCCAGCATGGTAAGGGTTGGAAGGGATCTCTGGGGATCACCTCCAGCTGCCTTTGGAATCTTTCCCCAGAAGGAGACTCCACAGCCTCTCTGGGCAGCCTGGGCCAGGGCTCCAACACCCTCACACCAAACAAGTTTCTCCTCCTGCTCAGAGGGAACCTCCTGGGTCCCAGTTTGTGCCCAGTGCCCCTTGGCCTGTCCCTGGGCACCACTGAGCAGAGTCTGGCCCCAGCCTCTTGCCCCCAGCCTTCAGCTCTTGCTCAGCATTGAGCAGCTCCCCTCTGGGGCTGCTCTTCCCCAGGCTAAGCAGCCCCAGGGCTCTCAGCCTTTCCTCCTGCCAGAGATGCTCCAGACCCCACTACGGAGAAGAACCTCCCAGCTTGCAGGGCCTCTGCAAGGCTCCAATGCCAGGGTGGGCACTGGGTGAGCAGCAGCCACCCTCATGTGGTCCTGGCAGCCTCCACACCATGGTGTGGGGTCACCAGTGCAGCTGTGTCACCACCATCCCAGGTTAGTCCTGTGCTTAGGGTTATTTCTGTAAGTCTCAACCAGTGCCAGCATTAACCATTTGTGTGCACTTCTGCAGCAAAGCAGCAAGGAGGACAACAACATCCACTATGCTGATCTCCAGCCCCTGCCCACGGCCCCATGGCATGGCAGGAGCCCCAGGACAGCCTGCTCTGAGTATGCCAGTGTCAAGGTGGCTGCCAAGTGACCTGTGGCACCACAGCCTGCAAGGGTGAAGAGCACACCTTAGGGGACAGAAACTTTTCTGCAGGGCACAATAAAGAAGAAGTGGATCTGTTTGCATGGCACAGCCTGGTCTGAGCTGGGCACAGCAAAGCTCCCTGGATTCATTCCTATCTCAGCAGCAGTGCTGGGTGAGGCTCAGGGCTGGTCTCACCATGCTATGGCTCAGCAGGAGATCTCCCAGGACCAAGCAGCATCTCGAAGGCAGGATCAGGCTACAGGGCTGGGCACCTCTTCCTTGTGGAAGCTGTTTGGTGCTGATGGCACCAGGAGGACTTCAAACATGCTTGTCTCCACCAGCATGGGCCACCACCAGCACTCTCCTGGCTCAGCAGGTCCATAATTTGTGTTATCCCCTCATCACACCAAGCCAGCAAACAGCCAGTCTTGCTGTGTCCAGGGCAAGAGCAATAGTGCTGGTGCCATGGGGTGCTGCTGTGCCCTCTGCAGCCCCGTGCCAGCTCCCCCTCTGCTGAGGCCCAGAGTGGATTCTTGGCTCCCCCAGGCGCATCTCCTGCTCCATGCACAAGTGCTGGGTTCCCACCTCAAGAGCAGCAGGCTGGTGGCCAAGGAAGGACCACGGTGGTGGCAGGAAACCACAGAATACCTGCTCCACACTGGGCACCCCTGCAGCACCCAGCAGGACCTTGGCACAGCATGAGCACCCGTGGCAGGAGGGTGGGATGGGTGGGGGAGATCCCTTTGTGGGCACAGGCTAAGGGTGAAACAGGTTTTCAGGCAGAGGAACCTGCTGGTTCTGCTGCTGCTACCTCCTGTAACCTTGAAAGTGTCCAACTTTTATCTGCTTTTTGCTGTGAAGTCACAAAGGGAAGTGAAAGGAGACATTGTGAGAGCAGTGTGTGTGTACCCAGGGGAGCCATGGCTGCCAGCAGAGATCCTCCAGGGCAGAGGGGCCACAACTGAAATTCAGTTCATGACAGAAGAAGCATCCCTTGCTCTGGGGGATGTGCTCTGGAAACAGTTTTGGGCCATAGAATCATTAAGGTTGGAAAAGACCTCTAAGATCTCATCTTAGATCTCATCTAAGTCCAACTGTAGATCCAACACCTCCATGCCACTAACCCATGTCACAAAGTGCCATGTCCATCTGTTCTTTGGCCCCCTCCGGGGTGGTGACTCCACCACTGCCCTGGGCAGCCTGGGACAGTGTTTGACAACCCTTTTGGGGAAGGAATTGTTCCTCATGTCCAACCTAAACCTCCCCTGGCACAACCTGAGGCTTTTTCCTCTTCTCCTATCCCTTGTTCCTTGGGAGAAGAACCCAATCCCGACCTGGCTCCAGCCTCCTGTCAGGGAGTTGCAGAGAGTGAGAAGGTCCTCCCCTGAGCCTCCTCTTCTCCAGGCTAACCAGCCCCAGTTCCCTCACAACACTTGTGCTCTAGACCCTTCTCACCTTCCTTGCCCTTCTCTGGCCACACTCCAGTATCTCAGTGTCCTTCTTGGAGTGAGGAGCCCAAAACTGACCCAAGGATTTGAGGTAAGACCAAACCCAAGGATAGACTTCCTTCCCCCTGAGACAAGGGGAAGTGAAATTCAAGTGGATTTAGAGCTTTTGAAGCACGGGGCTGGGTCAGGAGGGGGGAAATCCAGTTTGGTACAAGCATATGCAAAACAAGAAGTGAGCAGAGCACGGTGGAGTGCTCCACACCTAGGAAAGGGCCCAGGTCTGAGGCTTACTGCCCAGGGAAGGGATTTGGTAGTTATTATAGGAAAATCCTTTAAGCCAGCAGCCCAGGGTGTGCTGGCAGTGAAAGCACAAACAAGTGCCCGAGGAAAGACACAAGGTAGGAGCATGCTGGGGAGCACCTTGCTTGGGGGGCAGCACCTCCCTGGGGGGCAGCACCTCGCTTGGGGGGCAGCCCCTCTCTTGGGGAACAACTCTAGGTGGAACTGGTGCTGGGGATTTACTGCATGTCCCTGGTGGTTTCCTGGTGTCACCTCCCACTGAGTCATCAGCTGAGTGCTCCAGCGAGCAAAGTGAGTGCTTGTGCTGGTTTGAGAGCTGCAATGGCTTGGGTGGGCATGGGGTGATGCTGGGATTGGGGTCCTTCTGCCTGCAGCAGGATGGAGCAGAGGTGGTGGTTGGGTGGCTGGTGGGGAGGGGCTCAGTGTCACAGGCAGGGAGGGGACATGCTTCTCCCAAGTAACAAATGTAGAGGAAATGGCTTCAGGTTGTGCCAGGGGAGGTTCAGATTGGATATTGGGAAGAATTTCTTCCTTGAGAGGGTTATCAGGCATTGGCCCAGGCTGCCCAGGGAGGTGGTGGAGTCATCATCCCTGGAAGTGTCCCAAAAAGGTGTAGCTGTGCTGCCTGGGGCCATGGTTTAGTGGTGAGCATGGCAGTGTTGGGTGGATGGTTGGACTGGATGATCTCTTTTCCAGCCCCAATGACTGTCTATGCTTACATGCCAGCTCCATCCAGGGTTTGGGCTGTGTCCCACTGCTGGACCCCATGGGGTGGACAAGGGTGCAGCAGGGTGGATGAGGCCCTGGTGCCATGTCCTGGCAAAGAGGCCTGGCAGTGGCCCCTGCCATGGTGAGAAGCTCCCAGGGTGTGGCTGGTGCAGGGGCTTTAGCTGGGCTTTTCCTCCACGTGGTGTGTGAGCCCAGTGCCAGCACCCCTTCTGATGGCAAAGCCAGGCAAAAGGGCTGAGCTGGGCTGTGCTGTGGAGAGATTCAGCATGGATCCCCCCCCCACACACACACACAGTGGGGAGAGGTGAAAAGCAGGAGCAGGGGAGGGGCCAGGGTTGCTCAGGGACTGCCCCAGCATCTGCTGTGCCAAGAGGCAAAGGGGAGCACAAACCTCCAGAGAAAAAGGTGGAATAGCAGAGTAATGAGTCTGGAGAGCATGGCTGATGGAGGAGGCTGGTCCTGGCAGCCAGAGGAGGGGAGCAAAGGTCTCATTAAGGTTGAGAAGAGCATGTTCTCAGTCAGTGCAAGGGGCTGGCTGAAGCAGGGGCATGTGGATGTCTCCTGGTGTCCTGGGGGACAGGAGAGGGCTGGCAGTGCTGGCAGGGGAGCAGGACAAAGCAGGGCTTGTGCTGGAGCCAAGGCTCAGCAAGGAGAAAAGGGAAGAGACAGGGATAAATGCCTTCTGCCCTGCTTTGGGATTCTCCAGCTCCACAGGGAGAAACAGAGACCCCACCCAGCACTGGCAGTGCCTCTCACAGGGGTAGGTGCCCAGGGGCCATGGCGTCTCCCAGGAGCTACCATCACTCCAGCTTGTCCTCTCCAGTGGTTGACAGGGCAGTGGCTCCAGCCAAGGCCTTGGCTTGTGGCTGTCTCTGTCCAAGATGCCCTTGTGCTCCTGCTCTGTCCTCATCCCTGTCTCTTCATCCCTGTCTCCCCATCCCTGTCTCCCCATCCCTGTCTGTAAGCCTGTGGTGACCAGAAACCCATCCCCAGGGAGAGAGAGGATGGTCCCCAAACATCCTCGAATGGTTTGGGCTGGAAGGGACCTATCAAGGTCATCTAGTGCAACCCCCCTGCAGTCACTAGGGACATCTGCAACCAGAACAGGTTGCTCAGAGCCCCAGACAACCTGATCTTGAACACTTTCAGGGTACCAGAGCATCCAGTGCCACAGGGCCCCCACAGGGCACCCATGGTGCCACAGGTTACCCCACAATGCCTTGTGGACTCCATGATACCATTGGGGACCAGGTGTTGCTGTGCCAGGACACTGACAGGGACCAGCATGAGGAGCTGGGGGGCTATGAGGGAGATGAAAAGGCTGAGAGGGTCTCAGGGACACTTTGATTGTCCCTGAGAAGCACCACACAGGTCTCACCTGTGCCCACTGACTGCCCTGGGCTGTGCTCCTGCCAGGAGAGGGAACTGGAGGGAGAAGCCCTTGGATGCTGCACAGCCTGACCCTGCTCTACCAATTCCAGACCACTCAGCTCACCCCTTGGCAGCTCCCTGTGTCTCCAGCTTGTCCTTGCAAAGCAAGGGGTGATGCTGAAGTAAAATGGTGACATGCTCCTGATTTATTTCATGTCTCACTCATTGAATCTTATTCCCTGGTTTCATGGTTATTGTGGATTTTTATTAAAGGGGATAAACAGGCCTGGGATTGGAGGTTGTCATAGGAACTGTTTCGGTGCCACAGCCTCACTGCCAGCCTCATCCTCCCCCTGGGCTCCTAATGGAGTGAGTGCTCTAGCCAGCACAGCAGAGATTGCTCTAGCTCCCCAAGGAGAGCCCCAGGATAACCCCAGGGCAGCCCCAGAACAGCCCCAGGACAGCCCCATGGGGTGTTTGGGGATGAGGTGGCTCCCAGGCACTGTCTGCCACTGCCCATGCTGTAGCCTGGCCCTGGAGCCATGGGGAAGTGACCCAGGACTCCCAGGCTGCAGTTCAGGGCTTTAAGCTGAGGAGAAATGTCAGTGCTTGGAGGATGCCGCTTGTCCCTGTGGATTCTCTGCTGTCTAATAGGAGGTTGTGCTACTGCATCTATTGCTACTGGGCACCTCTCTTTGCCTAACCTGGAATCATTTTCATGAGATCCCTGGAGCTGAGGGGGGTGTGGGGCAGATCAGGGGCTGCTCCCCAGCTGTCCCTCATCTCTCTGTCCCAGGCAGAGCAGCAGAGTAAAAAAAGGGTAAAAAAAGAAAGTGTCAAAGACATTTCCAAGGGAATCCTTTGCTCCCAACACTCCTTTGGCCCCTGCAGTCCTTCAGCACAGGATGTCATGGAGGCCAAGGCTCTGGCAATGATTAAAGAAGCATTTCCAGGACCGTGGGACAAACTGGAACATCCAGTGCTTAAGAAGGACTCACTTTGTGCTCTCAGTGTTTGACTGGACATTGCTGAGGGACAGTCACCCTCCAGAGCTGGCACAGGGAGGACACATCCAGCTGCAGTGCCTAGTCCTGCCAGCACCCAAGAGAGGGTCCCAGGGCAGGCAGGAGCAGAGTCCTCCCTGCACGGGGGATGCCCAGGGCTCTTCATGTTGGATCAGCTGTTGGTGGCACGCTGGAGTGCTCCAGGTCCCCCTGACACCCACATGTGCTGTGCCTGGATTGAGCTGTGCACACTCCTGGAGATGCTCTGGTGGGTTTTGTCCTCCCTCTCCCAAGGAACAAGTGATAAGGCAAGAGAAAGTGGCTTCAAGTTGCACCAGAGGAGGTTTAGGTTGGACACGAGGAACAATTTCTTCCCCCAAAGGGTTGTTAAAGGCCTGGCCCAGGCTGCCCAGGGCAGTGCTGGAGTCACCATCCCTGGAGGGGTTTCAAAGCCCTGGAGATGTGCTGCTGAGGGCCATGGTTAGTGGTGACCTGGCAGTGCTGGTGAACAGTTGGACTTAAAGGTCTCTTCCAACCTAAATGATTCTGTGGTTCTATGATTCTAAGACCCAGGAGCTGCCTCTTGGGATGAGGAAACCCTTTGGGGAGCACAGGGGGTCCCCAGGGCTCCTTGCTCCTCCCAGCATGGAGCTACCTTAAAGCTTGGCTGCCCTTGGCATCTCCCTGAGCCTGGCACAAATATCCCTCCGGGAAGAAGTGTAGGGAAAGGAAAAAATATTTAGAGAGGCAGGAGAAGGGGGAAAGCAGGCGCTGCGGGAGGGAGCCGCGGAGCCGGCTGAAAGAACCCTCTCAGGGGCTTTTGTTCACCCCGGACGTGCCCGGCGGTGCTGCCAGCACGGAGGAGCTGTGCCGGCGCCGGCAGCCTTGGCATGGGATGAGCCTGGTGCTCGGGCAGCCTTCCTGGCGCCTGGACCCGGCACCGTGCCCCCGAGCAGGATAGGACCCTGCAGATCAGCCGTAGGGGATCTCCATGGCCCCGGCTGGGCTCGGCTCTGGGGTGGGCGATGACAATGACCGGAGCGGTGATGCACTGGCGAAAGTCATCGCTTCTGACAGATTAATTTCTTCCGCAAGGTTCAGGCTTAATTTTATAATGGTCTCAGTAACTATGGCAACGTGTAAAAATAACGTAGCCCCGAGCCCCGCGAAGGCTCCGTAAACAGCTCCGGGAGCCGAAGGGAGAAGCTGGGCTGGGTGGGCAGCAGCAGCCTCCTTGCACCCTGGGTTAGCCTTTGGGTTCGGCTTCACGCGATGACTAATTAGCAGCGTTAACTGCTTACGCCTTAGGACGACGATTTCCTTCGCTAATCCTCGGGGCGAGGCAGAGCTCCCAGCGGCTAATTGGGTAGATATCATTAACGCCCGCGGTCAGGAGCTGCTGTCAAAGGGCTGCAGCATGTCTCCTGCTTTGCCACTGGTTGTCCAGGGTCCCCTCCTGGAATCTGAGACTCTGCATGGTGCTAGGGACCCTGCACGGCTCAGCCCCTGGGGTGACACCGCAACAGCAGCCCTATTCGTGCCTACGGCCCTGTCCCAGAGCTGCCACTGCTGCACCTCCATGTGCACACACATCCATGTGCACACACACGTGCACACAAACACACACGAACACAGACACAGAACAGGCTTCCCACACGCCTAACCTCCCACCCCCACAGCAGGCATCAGCTGGTGCCGACGCATGTGTCAGCTCAGACGTCTCTGGTCACCACGGCTCGTAGATAATCCCAGGCAATATTTCCTAAACCTGTTAGACATCACACCAGACCCTCGACATCTCCCTGATCCCCCTCCACAGCGGCAGCGTTTCACAGCTCTGATTTGCAGCTCCTTAGCAGGACCAAGGCAGACTCTTGGGACTGATGCAGCCTCCAGAAGCGTGGTGGATCTCACAGAGCCTGAATTAATCCTTGTGGTTTTTGTTACCCTTCGGCTTCAACAAAAAGAAAAGACCAAACACGACAACGCAGTTTCCTCATGCTCCCAGCAGCAGGACCAGCTTGACCCTGGGTCAAGCAGCAGAGATGTGCCTGGTCTCAACAGGGCCAAAGCAAACAGCTCTGCGCTCCAGCACATGGTCCCTGAGCTGTTGCAGGGACAGCGTGGGGATGGCCACCGTGGAGACAGTCAGGGCTGGGGATGGCCATCACAGGGGACAGCCTGGTGTCAGGGCTGGGGACAGGACTGGTGATGATGCTGGGACTGGTCAAGACAGCAGCACTCCCTATTCAGGACTGGATCTGGCCATTCTGGGACAGGTGCTACCCCTCTGCATCCCAACGGCCATGCAGTTGCCATCTCCACCATGATGTGTTAGAAGTGGCACTCAGACAACCTCAGGGGAAGCCCTCACTGCCAGCCAGGCTGTTAGCTCAGCACCCTCCCCAGTAACACTCAGTAAAGGGTGATGTGGGGTTATACTGAGCTTCCCACACTCCATGCACCCCAGCTCAGCCATCCACTGGGACATCTCCCCAGCTCTGGAGCTGTGAGATCCTGTCCAGCCAAGGTCCAGCAGCACAAATGTCTCCACCAAACCTTGGGCTTCAAAGTCCTGCAAGTATCCTGGTGCCTCCAGGGAGAGCTCTGATGAGGAGGAAGCGATGGGCTGAGATAGCTTAGCATGATAAATCCCTCCACGTTAGCATTTTTATTTTCATCTGCAGCTGCCACAGGACTTTATCAGGCAGCTCAGCCTGCAAGGAGTTACAGCAGCCATGCCTGGAGTGCATGGAACATTATCTGCTCCTGCAGCCTTGGATGTGCTTTTGTGATAACAATTTGCAATCAACAAAGAACTTTGAGATGATACAGGAAAAAAAAAAAAAGGCAGAAGAAAATGGAGATGATGTTGCTCCTTCCTCAGCCAGGCTCCTCACCCTGCCATGGTCCATACAGGGTCACCAAGGGGAGGTCAATGTCTTCTCCACCATGGTTCCATGGGTGAGAGCTGCCTCATGCCCTGGACCCATCCCTGTGCTGCTGTGCAGCCTGGGACTGCTTGGGCTTTGTTGTGGCTACAGCCAGTGAGCAAATCTTCCTGCAGAGCAAAGGGCAGGATCCTGCCTGAGAACAAAGGTCATCACAACCCTCCAGGGCTTATGACAGCAAGTACTGGCCTTGCCAGGTCCATCCCTCCCAGCCACCCCCACCTCCTAGCTGGGTTTTCTCACCCTGGTCAGCAATTTCACCCTAAACCCTCTGCCCATCAGCTCCAGGTCAGCCCAGGGCAACTTCCAGGCCAGGCACAGGATATAAACCACCTTTCCTGCTCTGACACAGCCAGGAGGAATTCCCCCAGTCCCAGTGTCCAGGGCTCCATTAAGGAAGCCCAGCTGAGTTACCCAGTGTGCAGCATCCAGAGGGAGCATTGCATGGGCTCCTGGCTGCAAGAAGGAGACTGAGATGCTGGAGCAAGTCCAAAGAAGGGCAGTGAAGCTGGTGGAGGCTCTAGAGCACAAATCTTGTGCCACTAAAATTAAGTGGGGTATGATTAGGGCCCCAGCCCCCCAAGGAGGCTATGGTATGGGTGGTGAGTACCTAGAACGTGTGGAGGTGGCCTCTTTGGAAAACACACTGGGCTAGGGATTTCCTCCTCTCTGCTCACCCCCCCTGCACCAGCTGCACCACCAGACTGAGGACCTGAGATGTCTCAGTTCAAGCCTAAATCACACAATAAAATATGGAGCAAAGCAGTTACAAACCATCCCTGTGAGCTCCCCACCCCAAAGAAAAAGGTGAAGGATAAAACCCATGCTCAAACTACTCACACCACAAATCCCCAACCCACCCCTACCTCCCTCCTGGCAATCACAACCTTAATAAAGCAACTGCAGCTCATTAGCCTCCACCCAGGGCTCCTTCCACATAAAGAGGTGGTTGGGTGCTCCTAACCCTGGCTGTGAGATTTCTATGGTGGTGGGAGCTGCCATAGGAGCATGTGGTGAGCAGACAGGTATGGTACCCATCCCTTCCTGAGTCCATGGTCCAGCTGTGTGCTGCAGGTCACCTCTTCCCCTCCTCAGATTTGCATATTACTTGTTACAAGTTAATATCAGTTAAACTAATTTTAGCTCTTCCTGTACTGGATGTCTTGGATTAAATTGGCATGGTACCTAATGAAGCTGAAGCTCCATTTGCTGTGCTGGAAGCCCTAAATATCAGCAATGTAATTGGTGCTGCTGGCTTTGGGAGACATTTGTGTGTGTATATTCTGCCAGCTAGAAGCCCCTGTGAGGAACTTTGAAGCCTGAGGGGAGGCAGGGGTGCTGTAGGATGTGGCTACCTGGCTTGTGGGCTGAAGGGGTCTTCAAAGCTGGCTTTGGAGCTGGAGGGCAGACAGAGTGAGTGTGGCCAGCCCTGTGTGTGTCTTGCTCTCTGGCTTCAAGGAGGCTGCTCTGGTTTGTGTGCACCAGAGCAGACCTTGTGTGGGTGCTGGGGCTGAGCTTAGTTCTCTGATGTGGTCACACACCTCCTTTTGTTGTGGTGAGCTGTGAAAGCAGCACCTTGTGGGGTGCTGGGACTGGGCTGGGTTGTGTTTGAGGCTTGGTCTGGGCCAGGATCCCCCCAGGCAGCTCTGAGTTTCCTTGGGCAGAGAGTCCCTGCACCCCTGAGTGCCTCAGTGGCACTGTGTGGTCTTGTAGTCTGGTATTTGGGCTTTTCATGGAGGTTCCCATGGGTGTTGGCTGCTCAATGGTGCTTAGGCATGGTTCTGCACCCACAACCCCAAACCAGCACTGCTGGATGTTGGTTTTGGGATGTTTTCTAGGCTCATGTCCAAAGTGTTGGTGTTTCTCCTACATTTATCCCTAAGCTTTCCCTGCTGGCTTGGGTCTGAGGCTGAACTGAGCCCACAAGCCCTTCAGGACAGCTGCTCCATGCAATATGGCCATAGATAACCTTCCCAGTGTGCCATACCACGCTGGGCTGCCAGAATCCCAAGAGAGGGAAGAGTTCTGGGCAGGGAAGGAACTGCAGTCACCTCTATGGTTAGTGGAACCCAGCTGGATAACAGCCTCGAGTTTGGCACTGCAGGGCAGGAGCTGAAACCTCTGCTGTCTCCATCCCTTGTGAACCCCCTCAGCAGAGTGAGTCCTTGGGTGCTGGGAGGGGATCAGACATGCTGCTCGTTAGGGGATGAAAGAGCAGTCTGGGCAAAACCAGTGCTGCAAGACTTTCAGCTGGGATTGCCCTGGCAAGGCTGGAATTATCTCAGTTGGATGCTGCTGGGTTCAGACAAGAGAGGCATTTTGGGAGCCCCACCTAGAGGTGAGGTGCTGCTGCCCTGGCTGGGGGTCCCTGTTCAGGGAGGGATCCCCTCCTCCTTCTCCTCCTGGGAAGAAAGTCCTGGTCCTGCTGCCAAGCTGAAAATGGGGAATATAAAAGTATGCTGTGTCCCTGGCTCCTGCTGGGAGCAGAGGCAGCTCAGCCTTTGCCCAGGAAGGGGATTAGGCTCCCTCCAGCACCCAAACATGTGGGGGTGGGTGAGCATGGCCCAGAGCATCTGCCTTCCTGAAAAGGGTGATGGCAGCATGATGCGAGTTCCTCACTGTGCCTCAAAGCTGTGAAAACCAACCTATTCTTGAAAAGCTCTTCTGAAACCCTGTCCTGCTCTGCCTGGTCCTCTGCTGCCTGGGGCTGGGGGGACCCAGGCTCCAAAATCCTTCCTGTGGATTTGAGCTGGAGCATGGAGATGGTGGAGTCCCTGTCCCTGGAGGGGCTGAGAAGCCCTGGAGATGTGGTGCTGAAGGACCGGGTTTAGCGGTGACCTGGCTGGCAGTGCTAGGTTAAGGGTCGGACTTGATGGTCTTTAAAGACCTCCTCCAACCGAAACAGGTGGATGGTTCCACGCAGCAGGAGCCAGCAGAGCCTGGCTGGCAGCACAGGGATCCTGGCAGCGCTGCTTGCCCTGCCAAACAGCACAGCAGTCTCCTCACCGTGGGTGTTCGGTGCAGGAGGAGGAACCTACTAATGGTGGCGGTGTGCTTCCCAAAACGCTGCTCTCTTGCTCCATCTGGGAGTGCTCCTCTCACCCAGGTTCATCACCAGCCTGTGGGGCAGGAACTGCCTCCTCCTAACCCACTGTGTTCGCTCTGGCCCCTGCGCTGCTGGGTGGAAGGGCCGTGGGCAGGAGGGGAGGCAGCTGAGCCTGCCCATATGCTTCCTAATGGGGAGCAATAGCAGCTCTTCCCGGGAAGCTCGGGCTGCACCATCTGCTCTGCTGCAGTACCTTCTCTTGCACAGCCTTTTTTAAGCTCTAACTTTCCTTCCCAAGCGCTCCCTGCGGTGCCTGCCTCCTTCCTTGCTTGCATACAGGCTGTCTCCGCTTTGTAATCGCCACCAAACAGGTTGTCTGAACCGTCAATGCTGAGCAGAACAGCCCAGACAGGCTGAAGTCAGCCAGGCCTCCGGGAACTGTGCTTCCATGTAAAAATAACCAGGGAAGTGACTGCAGCCTGTCCCTGGCACCTTCCCTCTTGCTAGGCACCAGCTTGCCCTGAGTGTGCCTGCTCCCAGGCTGGGGCTGGGTGGGATGCACTGCCCCATGGCAGTGGGGTTGTGAGATTTCAACCATCCCAGGGTGCATGTGGGTTTCCCAAACCTCATCCCAGCCCACAGTTTCCCCGAACCACTGCTAATCCCACCTTCCACCCATGTGCAAAGAGATTCTTTCTCTCCATGCCTCCATGCATGTGCAAAAGGCCACTCCCTGAGGCTCCTCTGGGTTCCTGCTGCTTGCTCACACCCCAACCAGCTGTGTGTGTGTGTGGAAAACACAAACATCTGGGCTCCCTGGGAGCAGTGCTGGCCAGGGATGATCCTACGGTAGGAATAACACTGGCTGCAGTGTTTGAGTGCAGCCTCCAGCTCCCTGGGGGTGTGTGGGGAGGTGATCCCAGAGGGGACATGCAGCACAGATGCTTGGGGAGGTCATTCCAGGCTCTCAGCAGCCAAATGAGCTAAACCAAGGCTGGGTGCAAGGCATGGAGGTTGCTGGGGCTGTGGTGGGGAGGGGAAGGCGTGAGGGTTTCTGCTGCTGTGTGCAGATGGATGGTGCCAAGTCACTTCAGATATCTCTGCTGTTGGTTTGGGTGAAGCTCTAAATAAAGCAGACAGCCCCAGCCGCTGCCTGGGGAGGGAAGGAGGGAGCTGGCAGCTGGTGTCCCAGCACACCATGGCACCCAGCACTGCCCTCAGGGCCCAGCCTGGCGTGGGAGAGCAGTTGGGTGTGATCCATGCTGCTGGGGATGCTGTGGAGCAAGGTGGGTGCTACCTGGGTGTGCTGAGAGCACCTGGTCTGCAGAGGGTCTAGCCCACCCCTGGGTGAGCACTGGCGACCTAGGGTGGCTTTGGAATCTGCTGAAGCTGCCAGCATTGTATCTGGATGCAGGTGACTGTTCACATGAAGGGCATGGGGGAACAAGCTGGTCCCTGGGGTAGTGGGAGAAGCTGCAGCATGTGCAGACGCTGAAGGATGTGTATTTGAGATTCCCATGGGAAGGACTTTGTGTGGGGCAGTGCAGGGATGCAGATCCCATGGATGTTCACATCCAGACACCTCTTCATCCTCCTCTGCACCCTCTCTCAGCCTCATCTCCCACCACAGCTGCCTTGTGCTCAGGCTCTCACCTTTCCCTGCTTGTGGGTTCCTGCTGTGAGGACATCATGGCCATGTCCTCATGCCCCAGACTGTGTCTCAGCACCCGCTGCCAAGAGGGGTGCAGGTATCTCCTCTCCTACTCCATCCACCCTCCAACCATCTGTGCTGCACCAGGGTTCCCTCCTTGCTCTGACCCTCATGGGCTGAGCTGTCCTGTCGAGGTAGAACTCCTAAAATCCTGCTTGTGCCCCTGCCAGGGGTTGTGTCCTAGGTCAGCCAGCCCTGCCATGGCCCTTTGGGTGGCACAAAATCCCTTGTGCATTCAGGAGCCCCAGGGATGGGTGATGCCTCCCTGGCACCCCAGTTCCCAACATAGGGACCCCAATCCCAATGCAGGGATGCTGGGCTGCATCCTATTGTCCTGCCCAAGCAGTGACCTTGCTGGTTCTGGTGCAGGAAGCCTGTGGCAAGCTGGGGAGATCTCAGCCACCCTCCTCTGAGCACTGAGGCCACTCAACCATCCTTCCTCTGCCCCAACTGCTTCCTTCCTTCTCCATGGCCCTGGGTCCTGCCTGCCCATGGGTGCTTCCTCCTTGCCCTGGGGGGAGCTGAGAATCCCCGAGGGGTCCCGGGACCGCTCCGGGGGCGTCTCCTCGGGACCGGCCCAGGGAGTCTCTTCGGGGTTGGTTTGGGGGAGGTCTCCTCAGACCCTGTCCCGAGGGGTCACTCGGGACCGGTGGGGGTGGATCTCCCCGGGACCAGTCCTGGGAGGTCTCCCAGGGGCTAGTCTGAGGGGTTTCTTCCCGGGACCGGTCAGGGTGGGGGGCTCCTCGGGACGGGTTCGGGGTGGGGGGAGAGGGGTGTCCTCTTTGGAACTGGTCCGTGGAGATCTCCCCGGGATCGCTCCGGGGTGTCCCTTCGGACTGGTTTGGAGGATTCCCCCCGGGACCACGCCGGGGGGTGTCTCCCCCAGCCCACCTTAAGGCAGCAGCACACCGGCTTGACCTTACAAAAGCAACTTCGCTCCGTGTCGGGCAGGCGGTGCTGGCTTTGCCCCCGCCTTAAACCGGGTACTACTAGGAGAACCCCCCGAGGGGGGGGACGGAGAAGGGGAGGGGGTTGTGAGCGTGTCAGGGATGTTTTCCGAGCCAGGGGCCGGCCCCATCCCGTCCGGCTACCACGGTAACGGCGGCAGGGAGGCGGTACGGGAGGAGGGAGGTACGGGGTAAGGTGGGGGGCATGCGCTCGCCCGGCGCCCTCCTCCCCCGGTGGGTGCCGTGGCTGTGCGTGTGCGTCTG
>VWZX01004964.1:471406-486732 GCA_013399015.1 Galbula dea
CCCCTTCCCCTCCTCCATCCCTGTCTCTCCTCCCTGTCCCCCCTCCCTGTCCCCCTCTGTACCCGACATGATGCCATCTCCCCGCGCGTCGTTGGTTTGACCTTTCCAGGAGGTGACCTAGAGCATGGTGGTGGCAGGAGGGAGCAGGAGGCTTCTCAGAGGGCTGCAAACTTCCAGGCAGACATTCCCCGTTCCAGCCAAGGCGAGGGAATTAGGCAGTGACATGAAGAGGCATGTTGTTTCCACCCATTTGCTAGCACCCCCCCTGCTAGCTATGTGAGAGGCAGATCCCTGCAAGCAGCCCAAATTCCCTCTCGGAGGCTGCCTGGAGATGGGGAGGATGGTGGAGCAGATGAAGGCAGCCTGGCAGGGAGCTGCCTGCCTTCTCTGCCGGGAACTTGTTTTTCTTGCTGCCCTTCTGCTTTCTACCACCCCCTCACCCCCCCCGCGACGGGATGCAGTTCTTGCTGCTCTGCCCAACTGTTGAGCACCAACGTGGTGGGATTGCAACAACCTCCCAGGCACCTTGCACCACCCAGCCCTGGGCCACCTCAGACTCCTGTTGTCAGCCCCATGGGTGTCTCATCCGTCCCCGGGGCTTGGGACTCTGCTGGTCCCTTAGGATAGCTCAGGGACCCAGCCTGAGAAGGGATGACCTGAGCCTGTGCTGTTTCCCGGCTCTTTCCCTTCCCTCACCAGCAGTGAGAAGTTTCTCACCCCACCAGGAACAAAGCCCTGTGGTGGTTGCTGCTTTCAAAGATCTTTCCTTTCTAGGATGTTTCGTTGTGGTGCTGTTCACCGTGGGTGATATTGCTAAGGAACCGTTCTCCTTCCTGCCCTCCCTGGCCGGGGTGGGATGGGGCTTTGTGTGCAAACCTCCTGGGGCAGTAGCAGTGCACCTTCAGGAGCATCTTACTGCTGGGTTCTTGGGCTGCTCTGGCCAATTTTGCCACCCTCCAGCCAGCTCCCACTACAGGCAGCCCAGCCCAGGCTCCCATGGAGGTCAGACATGGTCCTGCACAGGGCTGAACCGCTTTTTCCCAGGCCCCTTGGAAATGTTTACCATTGAAGTTTTACTGGAGCAGAGAGTTGGGCACAAACTTGAGCAGAAAGCAAATGCTTTCAGCACAACACTCCTTGCTTTGAGTTGCTTGATAACAACTGAGAAGTGTTGGCCCCAAGCTGAAAACTCCCAGTTGCTGGAAGCCAAGAAGGCTTTGGCGGCAAGTGCAGCTTCTGAGTGAACCACTGTGATTTCCTGCCACCAAAGAATGGCTTGAGCAAAGCTCTTGAGCTTCATTAAACATGGCCCTGGAGTAAGAACCCCATTTTTTTCCAAGACAGCCATGGGAAAGGAGCCATCCTGGGGCAGCAAGCCCTAGGCTGTGAGGTGTTTTTTTGGCCTCGGTTTCAGGTGCAAGCATGCAGAATGTTTTATTCCCTGTTCAGTGGAGACCCTGCAGTGAACCCTCCTGGGCCTAGGCTTAAACTAAGCCTGAACTCTAGAATTGTTGGCCCAAGCTTCAGCTTCTGCAGAAGCAAAAGGGAAAGGGGAAGGTCCTGCAGGAGATTTTCCTGTAGGGCAAAGAGGAGTGAGATGCTGGGAAGCCAGCTTGCACAGCCCCATTGCAAAATCTGTGCTGGGCAGAAGCCTCCTGTGCGTGGAGGATTTCAGCTGCACTTCCCAAAGCCTCCTCTAAAGAGAAAATCTCTTTGGTTTTGGGGCTCTGGCTTTCAAGCTGCGTTCCTGCTAATGCTGGAGGAGGGCAGCTCACAAATGGTGTCTCTATGTGAAGCTTCCTCTGATGTCACATCTGTAAAATATAGCCTGGACTGTAAGTGTCCCCGAGCCACTCTGGGATCTGCACAGTGCTCACAGCTTACCCTTGGGTCTCTCCTTTTGCCATGAAATGCAGATTCCAGGCCCCTTTTAGAGGCACCACCTGTTATTTTTCCCCCATGGGCAGCCCTGCTGCAGGTGAAATTCCAGCTGGATTATTTTGGGGCTTCTCTTGCCCCTTGTCCCATTCCATCAGTGAGTGACCCCGTGTGGGGCTCTGGATGCCAGTGACCAGCTGCATGTGGCTTCTGGAGCATGAGGTCCTCCCAGAGCTCCTCACCCAGCTCCTTCAGAAGGATACACACACACAAAAATATCTATTTTTATCTGGAAGCATCCAAGCAACCTCTCCTGAATTAAACCCTGGCCTCTTGCAATCTGTTTGGTATCAAATACTTCAAAAGATGGAATCTGGGGGGGAGGGGGAAATGTGTCAGTGAGATGGAAACCTTGCAGAGCAGCAGGAGGGTTTGGGATTGCTTTGCTCTCAGCTCCAACTGACCAACAGGAGGGAGGCTCTGCCAGACCAGCCATAGCTTGATGCCCATGCTCAGGCCTCTTCTGCAGACTGGGAGTGTGCTGTGTCTGCATTGTGAGGGTGCTGCCACCCATGTGGGAACCACCAGGTGATGGTTTTGAGGGCTCTACAGCCCTTGGCTAATTCTGGAGGGTAGGATAGTGCAGATTACAGGGGCAGAGCACCTAAGCTCCCCTTGATCTTTGGTGGTGAAAGGATTCTGTTCCATCTCCAGGCAGGATGGCACTGTGCAATGTGGAGGTGGGAAGGAGGTTTGCACTGAACCGGAGACGAATCATGGTGTGTTCTGTGGGTCTGCAGCACCAAGTCCCCTCCCTGCATCCTGCTCCTGGGGCACAACCATTCCCTGAGAGTACAGGGCTCTGCTGCTCACCAGGGTGAGCACCCAGAAAAGGGAAGGAGTAGAGATCTCTCCTGCTGGGTGAAAGGAGAAGCTGCCTTCAGGGGGAAGGGAGGACAGGAGAAACTTTGCTTTTTCTGACTTGCATGTTCTGAGGTTTTCTCTCAACTTCCCCTTTGCATGTTGCCATCACAGGCAGTGGAGGGGGAGGGCATTGCTCTGCTTGGTGCTGCTGACAGTCTGAGGGGTTTCTGAGCATGCCACAGGGCAGGTTGGTGCTGGTGTGGGGCTATTGGGTGCAGTGTGGGCAGGTGGAGAGGCAGGACTCATGCTCCTTGGCTGGGAGGAGTGAGTGGGTCAGGGTGGTGGTGATGTGGCACAGTGTGGCTGGAGCTCATGTAGAACAGATCTGCAGTCCCTGAAGGGGGTGATCTGAGGAGAACTGGCCAAGCAGAGCTGTGTGCCTCCAGCAGCATGGTTACTAACAGCAGAATACATGGAGAAATACCCAAAAGTCATGTTATGATCCTACCTGAGAGCCTACCTGGAGCCATGCAGTGCTTTCTGCTCTGACCAGGAGACTGAGGCCTGCTAGTGGATCCTCCTGACAGGCAGCAGCCCCTGGCTGCACTTGAGGCTGCTCTGGAGACAGCAGCACAGTCAGGAAAGCCTCACATGGCAGCAGTCCTGCTGCAGCAGCACCTCTGGTAGCACATCACCAGCCAACAGAACGTGCCCTGCCTGCAAATCCCTTGGCACAAGGAGCAGGCAAGGTGCTGGCAAGCTGCTGCCCAACAAGGAGGTGGCATGAGCTTTGGCAGTGTGAGATGCAGCCTGGCTGCAAGAAATGATCCCCTGTGACCCCAGGAAGGCAGGAGCCTTGTGCCAAAGGGGTGGGGAGCTGCAGCCCCTGCCATGCACCAGGCATGGCTGCAGCCAGCCACGCTCAGTTTAACCTCCTGGTGCTTTATGCTCCGAGATCTCATGACTGCAACCAAGAAATGTGCTTCAGGGTTGAACAATGCCATGGCCATGCCACACAGCCTGACTGTGCTTTGGTGTTAGGGTTAGCTCCAGGACCCCAAAGCAGGTGATTGGATCAGCACTAGTGTGGCAGCAGGACTAGGGCAGGGATTGGCTTCCTGGACTGGGCACTGGGGAGGCCACAGCTCCAATCCTGCGGTCAGCTTTGGGCTCCTCACTCCAAGAAGGACATTGAGGGGCTGGAGTGTGGCCAGAGAAGGGCAAGGAAGGTGGGGAAGGGTCTAGAGCACAAGTGCTGTGAGGAGCAGCTGAGGGAACAGGGGTTGCTTAGCCTGGAGAAGAGGAGGCTCAGGGGAGACCTCACTCTCTGCAACTCCCTGAAAGAAGGCTGGAGCCAGGTGGGGGTTGGGCTCTTCTCCCAAGGAACAGGTGATGGAACAAGAGGAAAAAGCCTGAAGTTGTGCCAGGAGAGGTTTAGGTTGGCCATGAGGAACAATTTCCTCCCTGTAAGAGTGGTTAGGCATTGGCCCAGGCTGCCCAGGGCAGTGGTGGAGTCGCCATCCCTGGAGGGGTTTGCAAGGCCTGGAGCTGTGTTGCTGAGGGCCATGGTTTAGTGGTGACCTGGCAGTGCTGGTTAACAGTTGGACTTGGTGATCTTAAAGGTCTCTCCCACCTAAACCATTCTATGACTTTCTGATTCCCTCAGCTCTCTCCCCTCCACCACAGTTCGTGCCTGGTGGGGAGATGGACAGATGGAGAGAGGGAGGATGAAGAGGAAGTGCTCAGCTCGCTGCAGGCTGGGCTGGGCTCTGCAGCCCCTGACACATTCATCACGGGGCACCGAGTCTGCAGCAGGGAGGGGACCTGGCTCCTGGCCCCCCTCCATGGCCAGACCCAGGGTGACCAGTCCTTGCTGTGTTGTGATGCCACCTGGGCTGGGTTGCCCAATGTGGTGGAGAAGCAACTAGCAACGTGACATGTGAGGGAGCCTGGGGGGGGGTCTGTGTGGCGGGTGACTGGGAGTGCTGGTGTCTGTGCCTGGAGCAGCTCTGTCCCCTGCCCGTGTCACAGCCTTCTGCGTGGGCTTGGCAAGAGGCAGATGATGCTTCTGTGCTTTCAAACTTCCTCTGTGCACTTCCCAGCCAGTGCTTGCAAAAGGCCTGGAGGCAGTGGAGAAACTCAGGAGATATTTGTTGCAGCAGCTGAGGGCAGAGTCTGCCTCCCCTGCTTGTGTCTCACCCAAGAAACACAAGCTCACCTCACAGGAGCCCAGGCCACCACTTGCTCAGGTGCAAGACCAAGGCTTAGCCTGGGCAAGACATTCAGAGGTGACACAAACCAGGTTTCTGTCCTTCCACACTTGTCTGATGAGATAAACTTGTTCTGGTGTCAAGTACTGCTGCTGTGTTAGTCTTGACTTGGCTCTGAAGGAAACAGCAAGGGCTGAAGGTTTTGGCTGTGAGCATCAGCCTGTGCTGGAGATGCAGCAGATTCATGTCCTGGGCAAAAAGCCTTTAACTTGGGGTGTTTGGAGAAACTGCTCCTGGTAGCTCTGGCTGTTGAGGTGGAGTAATTGCACAGGCTGTGAGAACATCTGTGGGGACATCGAATCCTGTTGGAAGTCAGAAGGGATTAACAGCTGCCAAAATTCCTCTCCAGCCTCTGTGGGAGCTAGCTGTGGCTGGAGGGGTCAGAGCAGCCTATCCTCCAGCAGATCCTCCTGGAAGTATCCAGTCAAGGATTTTGTCCCCTCCTGGGGCTGCTGTGGGGGTCCTGAAGAGTTGTTGTCCAGGGTTTTTCTGGTGTGAGAGGTTCAGGGTGCAGCTGCCCCATTCCAGCCAACAAGGCTGGAGAGCTGGCTGTGCTGACACAGCTCCCAACCAGGCAGGATGCTGGTCCAGATGTTACCTGTTCAAACATGATGATGTCTGTCCTGGACACCTCAGGAGTTTCTCCCTGCCTGACCATGTGGGTAGGGAGATGGGCTGGCACCTGTGGGTGCATGGGTGGGGATCAGTGGCTGTTTGCACAGTGAGGTGCAGTGTGGTCAGCTGGCTCGGGGAGCTTCGCTGTTAGGATGCTTGAAGGAGACAGCTCTGCTTGGTCAGTGACACGCAGGGGTGGCACCTGCCTGAGCAGCACCAGCATCAGCTCCTGGCTGGGAACTGCTGGAACAAATGAGGGCTCGTGTTGAAGGCAGAAACGGGGCAGATTCCATGGGAAAAAGGCTGGCTTGGTGAAATGCCTCCTGGTTTGTGCCCTTGTTGCCTTGGAGCGGTGGGAGGCAGCGTGGGCACTGGATGTGCTCTGTGGTTTAGCTGGGTTACAGAACATGGCACGGGGTCACCTGGCAGAGCTTCAGCTCTGCTGCTGAGATCAGAGGTCTGTGCCAGCTGCTGTTAGTGAAGCATCTCCCCTGAGCTCCCCAGTGCTGGCACAGCACCGCTGCCCATGGTCCTGGGTAACCAGAGGTGTGTGCTCAGCCCATCCCACAGCCAGGGAGGGCAGGAGGGGACCTGGCTGAGTGTGTGGGGCTGGATGAGACTCAGCCTGTTTTTCCACAGGTGAGGTTGCCCAGGCAACTCAAAGCTTCCAGCTGCAGCAGCCCCAGGACACGGTGTCGGTGACAGCAGGAGAGACAATCACCCTGACCTGCACTGTGTCTGAAGGTGGTCGTCCAGGCCCTGTGAAGTGGCTGAAGGGTTGGGGCACTGAGAACCAGACTGTTTATGAGCAGACAGGTTCCTCCCCCCGTGTGACGAGGGTGACCACTGGATCCAACACAGACTTCAACATCCAGATCAGGGATGCTCAACCTGAGGATGCTGGTACCTACTACTGTGTGAAGTTCCTGAAGCGACGCTCTGTTCTTGAGCTCTTCATGCATGGAAGAGGCACAGTAGTGTCCGTACAGGGTGAGTGAGGCTCCCAGAGCAGCTCCTGCTAGGAAACAGCTCTGCTGGGTGCAGCCCTGGCACAGCCCAGCCCAGCCCAGCTCGGGGCGAGCAGGGATTGGAAAGGGGCTCAGGAGGGGGTCCCAAGAGAGCCCAGCCTGATGGCCCCACGCTTCTCCCCACAGCCAAACCCACCCACCCAGTTGTGTCTGGGCCTGACCACAGAGGGAGTCCAGGGCAGTTGGTGACTTTCACCTGCACAGCTGGAGGGTTCTTCCCCAAAGATATCAGCGTGAAATGGTTCAAGGACATGGCCCAGGTCTCATCTCAGCCACCCCAGATCAGCCCTGAGCACACAAAATCCTCCTACAACATGTCCAGCACCGTGACGATGATGCTGCAGAAGGACGACGTCCGCTCACAGCTCGTCTGCGAGGTGCAGCACCCCACGCTGACGGCCCCACTGAGGGGCACATACCAGCTCCGGGAAAGCCTGCGAGGTGAGGGCTGGGGGGGACCTGTGCTCGGGGTGTCCAGCTCCTGTGAGGCTGGAAGCCCTGGGGTGGGGACAGGACACCCTGCGGGCAGCGGAGCTGGGGGTCAGCAGGCAGCAGGCACTACCTCTCTTCCCAGTTTCCCCTAGTGTCCGTGTGGTCACTGACTCAGTGAGCTCCATTGAGGTGAACAAGACTGTGAACATCAGCTGCCACGTGGAGGGCTTTTACCCAGGAGATGTGGCTGTCACCTGGCTGGAGAACAGGGCGGAGATAAAGGCGGAGAACAATGCCCGGCCGGAGGAGACCCAACAGGGCTTGTTCAAGCTGAGGAGCCTGCTGGAGGTCCAAGCAACAGAGCAGAAGAATGGCTCTGTCTTCACCTGCCAAGCAGTGCACGATGGCCAGGACCCTGTCAGTGGGATCTTCACTCTCTGGATCTCTGTTCCAGCCAAGGAGGGACTGAGCGATGGATTCCTACAAGACTACGGTGCGTGAGGGTTGCTAGGATGTGGTGCCTGCTGGGGAGGCTTTAAGAGGTCACCTCCCTGAGGAAGCTCAAAGTCTCACTAGAATCTGGTTCAAGGACACAAAATTTCCATCCTGGGTGGGGGGCTGGAGGTATGAGATGCTGGCAGGTAACAAGCTGTCATCCTGCTTCAGGTGTCACCAGGCCAAGCCCAGCTGTAAGGCTGCAGGGACTTGCTTGGTAGCAGCATTTTCAGGCCCGTGGTGACCTCTTTTCTTTGGTGTTTCAGGCAATCTGCTCCCCATCTATATTGTGGTGGGAGTGGTCTGCACTGTGCTGGCACTGCTGGTGGCTGCAATTCTTTACCTCATCCGTGTGAAGCAGAGCAAGGGTAAGGAACCAACTCCCTTCTCCTTCTCCCTCAAGCATCAGTGCTTAGACACTGGATTCACAGCTCTGCTGCTGCATCTCCTGCCCGAAGGGAAGCATGGAGCAGAGCTGACCTGGTTGTTTGCAGGCTGCAGGGAAAGCTCTGCCTGGTTTCTGCTATGTGCCAGTGCCTGCCAGAAGCAGAGTCAAACGTGGTTGCTGTTCCTTGGACCTAAGTCTGAGCCCTCCCTGCACCTCCTGCCCTCTGCCAGGAACAGTCCTGCAATAAATAGGGTGAATCTCCAGAAACTTGGTATCAGTCCAGGCTGGGGATGAAGGGCTGGAGAGCAGCCCCGAGGAGAAGGGCTTGGGGATGCCTGTGGGTGAAAAGCTGGGGATGAGCTGGCAATGTGAGCTCACAGCCCAGAAACCAACTGTGTCCTGGACTCATCCCCAGCAGTGTGGTCAGCAGGGCAGGGAGGGGATTGTGCCTCTGCTCTGCTCCGAGGAGACCTCACCTGCAGTGCCAGGGCCAGCTCTGGACTCCTCAGCACAGCACAGACAGGGACCTGGTGGAGCAGGGCCAGAGGAGGCCATGGAGATGATCTGAGGGCTGGAAGCTCTGTGCTGTGAGGACAGGCTGAGAGAGTTGGGGCTGTGCATCTTGGAGAAGAGAAGGCTCCAGGGAGACCTTACTGCAGCCTTTCAGTACTTTAAAAGGGCCTAGAAGAAAGCTGGGGACAGGCTCTTTAGCAGGACCTGTTGTGACAGGGCAAGGGCTGATGGTTTGAACCTAAAAGAGGAGATTTAGACTGGATAAAAGGAAGACATTTTTTACAATGAGGTGCAGTGGTTGCTCAGATGTGTCCCATCCCTAGAACCATTCCAGGTCAGGTTGGACAAGGCTCTGATCAACATCTGAAGCTGTCCCTGCTGGCTGCAGGGGGGCTGAACTCCATGACCTTGAAAGGTCCTTTCCAGCCCAAACTAGTTTGTCATTTCTATGATAAAAGTGCAGGCACTTCTCTCTGGGAACAGAACCCTGCCTGCTCTGGCAGCAGTCTCTGCGCAGGGATTCAAGTGCCCATGGAAACAGGGAGGTGACATTGATTCCTGAACTGTTTCTTTCCTAAACTCTTTCTCTTCCAGCAGGTAAAAGCTCCCCATCTGCCAGGTAAGTGCAGATCTCCTCTAGTCACTGCTGGCCACGGGCACACTGAGCTGGACACCTCCATCCAGCCTGCAAATGGGGTCCCTTGGGATCAGGATGGAGTTGGATCTCCAGGAGCTTGCAGTGGCAGGGAAGGCAGGAGTGCAGGTCCTCCCCTCAGGGTGATCTACCCAAACACTTGGCTTATGGGGAGGCTGAACAGGGGCATGGGAGCTGGGTCCCCACTCTGCAGAGAAGTAGCTGGACCAGCACGTTAGCAAATGCTCACTGGTGAGGACTCATCCTGCTGGGTGCTGCTCCAAGGACCTTGTTTTGTACCTGAACCCCCCTCAGTTTCTCCATCACTAGGGAAGAGGCAGCAGGGCACTTGGTCACTGGGTTGATCTGACTTGTTTTGTTCCCACTTCCAGGTTACATGAGCCAGAGAAGAGCAGTGAGGCCACTACCCAGGTGTGTGGTTCGGCCCTGGGACACGGGGAGGAGTGGAGGGTGGCTCCTGCATGAAACACCTCCATGTCTCAAGTGGAGGGTGATGGTTCCCCTGTGAAACATCTCAATGTCTCCATGCTGTGGCTGGAGAGGGAAGAGAAGCCGTCCCAGGGATGGGATAGACTTCCCAGCATCTTTTCTGCCTTCAGCCTCTCCTTCTCCTCCTCCACCTCCTCCTCTTTCTCCTCCTCCTCCCAGGAAGGTCTGGGTTTGTGCTGCCTGCAGAACCAGCTGTGCCATAGCCAGCCAGGCTATTTGTGGAGTTGTTTTGCATTTGGTGACGCAGTTAGGAGCCAAGTCGTGATCAGCAGCAATCAGTCTGTCCCACCAAACCTCTGCCAGCTCCTGTGTGGGCATCCCTGGGCAGGATGGCCCCTGCCCAGCCCTACCAGGATGGGGTGATGGGGTGGCTGCAGTGGTGGCTCTGGAATGCTGGTGGTGGATCTGAAGCCTCGCAGTGGCAGTAGGGCCTAGTGATTTGAGGCAGTAGCATGGGGTAAAGGATGGGGTGGTGGTTGATAGTAGGATGAAGATGAGGCAGCAGAGTGCCCAGGTGGCCAAGAAGGCCAACAGCATCCTGGCTTGGATCAGCACTAGAGTGTGGCAGCAGAACTAGGGCAGGGATTGTCCTCCTGAAGTGGGCACAGATTGAATCCTGGGGTCAGGTTTGGGCTCCTCACTCCAAGAAGGACATTGAGCTGCTGGGGTGTGTCCAGAGAAGGGCAAGAAAGGTGGGGAAGGGTCTAGAGCACAAGTGTTGTGAGGAGCAGCTAAGGGAACTGGGGTTGTTTAGCCTGGAGAAGAGGAGGCTCAGGGAAGAGGTTCTCTCTCTCTGCAGCTCCCGGGAAGGAGGTTGGAGCCAGGTGAGGGTTGATCTCTTCTCCCAAGGAACAAGTGATGGAACAAGAGGAAACAGCCTCAAGTTGTGCCAGGAGAGGTTTAGGTTGGACATGAGGAACAATTTCTTCCCCCAAAGGGTTGTCAAGGCCTGTCCCAGGCTGCCCAGGGCAGTGGTGGAGTCACCATCCCTGGAGGGGTTTGAAAGCCCTGGAGCTGTGTTGCTGAGGACCATGGTTTAGTGGTGACCTGGCAGTGCTGGTGAACAGTTGGACTTGGTGATCTTAAAGGTCTCTTCCAACCAAAACGATTCTGTGATTGTCTCACTGTTGCTGTGGGATCACCCACCCCAGCTGCTGGCCTCATCTCCCAGTGCAAGCAGAGTCTGAGCCATCTCAGCTTGAGCTGCATTGGACCTGATCTCAGCGTGGGGCTTTGGGCTTGTGCTTGGAGAGCTCCTCACTGGCTCTCTCAGAGGACAAACCCTTGCTGTCTCTCACAGGAATCTGACCCCAACAACCTGACCTACGCGGACCTGAACTTTGAGAGGGAGAGGAAGACCATCCGGAGGATGGTGGAGATGAGCCAGCAGTCAGAGTATGCCTCCATCCAGACCAGCCAGGCCCCCCCCAGCGACGACAACCTCACCTACGCTGACCTGGACATGGTGCACCTCAACAAGGCGCCCAAGCGACCAGCCCCGCGCCCCGAGGAGAGCAGCTCTGAGTATGCCAGCGTCCAGATCCCGAGGAAGTGAGCAGAGCTGCAGCTGCTGCTGCTGCTGGGGCTTCCTGCCTCACCCCTGCTCCTCCCCAGGAGCACGTTCTTGGAAGTGCTGAGTGGGACGTGAAGATGCTCTGAGGTACCTGCGTTTTGGGATGGAGATGATGGAAGCCCTCAGTGCTGTTAGAGGTTGGCTCCCACCAGCAGAGACCTGATTTTGGGGTGGAGGGGCAGTTTGCTGCCAGGGCTGATGGCTCCATCTCTTTGGGGTTCCCCCGTGCCACGGGGACTGGATGGATTTGCTTCCAAGCAGGTTCAGCCAGCAGAGCAGCAGCTCCTCCGGAAGCTCCGGCAGGGCTGAGGGGACAGGGACAGTGCCTCCACACCAGCTCCCAGTGGGCTGCCGCTGCCTGGTCAGGCTCACAGGGCTCCCTGCAGCCCCCCTGGCCCTGCAGGGACCAGCCAGGGTCCCCGTGCTGCCTTCTGGGGCTCTCTGCTGCCTGGAAAACAAACTCTGGCTTTAAAGGCAGGACTGATCTGTCTGCCTCTCTCTTCCCAAGTGTCCCTTCTGCGGGACCTGCGTCTCGCACCAAGGCCAATGAGGCTGGGAAGGTGCTGAGCTGAGCCACCCCGCTGCGGGTTGGCCTCATCCTGCCACCCAGGAAAGCTCCAGGTACAGCTCCCCAGCACTGAGCATCCTCCTCTTCCTCTTCCTCCTCTGCACAGCCTTGCCCTGCACCAGGACTTACCAAGCTCTGCCCCGGCCTTGTACAAAGCGTGTGGGTGCCCCCTACTGCCAGCCTGGCCCCCCCCTCCCCGAGAGCTCCCCCCGGGTGCTGTGTAACATGTTTTGACTCTTTGACATGTAACTGTTAATTTTTAGAGCTTCAGCTCCTCCCCCCACAATGTCTCGTGTCATCCGTGGGTGTACTGCTGTGTACTTAACACTAGGAGAAGATGTGCAGAACTAAGACCCCTGAACCCCACAGAGCGACCACCCCCACCCCCAGCTCAGTTTTGCCCAGGGGGTGGGAAGGGGGTCAGGCAGGCTCCCCTTAGCCCACCCATGGGGACAAGTGTGTCTTCCACGTGCCCCCTCCCTGGGCCACCATGTGGGGCCAGCACATTTTGATGGCTCCCACAGCACCCAGATGGCTTTGCAGCACATATGGGGCTGGTCCTTCCCCAGCTGCTGGGGGCTGGGGGGTTGGGAGAGGGCTCCTGATGCTTAGAGAATGATGTGACTGCTTGTACAGAGTATTTTTTTCTTTCTTTTTGCTTGCAAGATATTTTTATAATAAAAGTGAAAAGTCCTGTGCTGCTCTCACACATCAGCCTGGCCCCGTGCTCAGGGCTCTGACCTTGCCACCTGCACTGGGAGGGGCTGGGGGGTCTGCCTGTCCTGCAGTGAGGAGAGGGGGGAGCCTCATCCTGCACAGCCCTGCCGGGAGGAAGGAGGCAGCAGCAGGAGGTGAAGGCTATGGTGCTGGTCCCCCTCGGCAGCAGGAGGGAGAGGAGCAGCCCACCCTGAAGGCAAGGACAGAACAGGGTCTGGCCAGCTCTCCCCACGAAGCCCTGCTCCATCTTTAGTGGCCCTATTCCCTGGGAGGGGAACTGGAGCTGCAGTGGCCAAACTGGAGTGCTGGCTGCAGCCTGTGCCATGAGTGAGCTGAGCATGCCAGTGCTCTGCAGGGACCTCTCCTCTTTCCCACCTTGGAGCTGGTGGCTTGGCTGTGTCTGACACTGTGGCACGAAGCTTCCCATGGTGACAAGCCACGCCAGGGATCACGCTATGAAGGAGAAGTGCAGAAGGGGCTTTCTCAGCACGGAGCTGCTGGTGGGGTCACATCACCTTCAAAGCTTGGCCACTGCCCTCGGCATGGTTACTTCTTCCCAACTGGGGCAGCTGCCACCACTCCTAAGGGAACCTCCCCTGGGTGCTGCTGGGTATCCCTGGCCAGCACCCCACATGCACCCAGGCCTGTGTGAGCATCCCTGCCCTTGCTGGAGTGGGGGGACCCTGCCTTTCCCCCAAAGGCAGCAGTAATGAGGCGCATGGGGTCCCACATGTCCCTCAGCACCCACAGTGCAGGGAGGGTACCACCTTGTGCAGCCTGCAGGTCTAGCACCTGGGCACCCCTGACCACCTTCACCCTCAGCTCACCCACCAGGGCCCACCTTGGGGTGTGTGGTGCCCTCACGCTGAGGGCTTGGTCTGCTCCACAGAGGACACTCGGCACCCTGCACGGATTCGGCTTTGTTGGCATCTGCCTTTTATTGGCTGCAAGGGGAGCAGGGGCTGGGGCATGGCTCTGACCTGTCTCCGGGGGTCATTTTGGGAGGGGAAAGAAACCTGGGGCACCAGGTGGGTGCTGGGACAGGTGGGATGTGGGGAGGGGAGTCAGGGGTCGTGCCCAGCCGGCTGCCTGCCCCGGTGATGGTGCTGTGGTGCTAGCTCTGCCCAGCTGCCTCTCCCCATGGCTGTGCTGAAACATCTGCTAGCCTAGGGGAGCCTGATCCTGCCCCAGCTCATCCTTCCCAGTGCTCAGAGGCCAGTATATCAGCTGTGATGGTCACTAGACCCTACTGAGATTCTGCAGCTGCAAGAGGGTGGACACAACATGTCACCTCCTCCTCAGGAGCCGTGCGGCTGTACCTGCAGCCCCACCACCAGCAGCCGGAGAGGTGGCACCGTCCCTTGGATGCACGAGGTCCCTAAGGGGTGGTGAGGTGAACCCGGGAGCGACAACTAGGCATGGGGAGCCATGGTCCCCTGAGGAGGTGAGGAAGGGATGACGCCGGGCCGGGCAGGGGATAGGGCTGGGAGGTGAGAGCGGGCGTGGGGACGGTGGTGTCACCCACCCCACGCTCACTTCTATAGGTCCAAGACCTCCCCTGAGTAAGCGTTGGGATCCTCATCCGACCGCGTGGTCACCTTGAACTGCCGCCGCAGGAAGCCCCCATAGCGCTTCTGATTGTCCCACTTGAGCTTGGGCCGGATGCGCCGCATGAAGCCACCGTAACGCTTGTGCAGCTCTGCCAGCTCCTGCCCCTCGGCCCCGGCACCCGTGGGCTCCTCGTCCCCCTCAGCTGCCAGCCCTGGCTCCGGGTAGTCCTCGGGGACTTCTCGCTCACCCGCCTTGCGGCTGAAGCCCCCGAACTTCTTGCTGAGGCCACCCTTGCTGTGGGCGTTCTCTCGCAGCAGAGCGAACAGCTTCCCCTTGGACAGCTTCTTCATGAAGCCTCCGTAGCGCTTGGCCAGCGCCAACGGCTGCTCCTCAGACCCCAGCTCTTGCGCCGGCTCTGCCTCGTCCTCCTCCACCTCTCGAGGGGACAGGTCTGTCCCTTCAGCCAGGGCCACCAGTGGGGCCAGGAGTGCCAGCGCCTTCCTGCACGTCTCCCACTCGGGGCCGGGGGGTGATGAGCCCTGGCATTCCCACAGGCACATCTGCATGACAGCAGGAGGGCACACACCGGCGTCACTCCGTCGCTCGGGGTGACACCCCTCCTGAGGTGAGTTCTCCTCCCACCTTCCCTTGGGGGTGCCCCAAGCCCCAGGAGCCTCTCTGAGCCAAAGTTTACACGTTCCCAGCACCCTACGGTGCCCCCAACCACCACCTCGGCAGCACCCAGCTCTGCCACCCGTGCAGCAGTACCCACGGTGCCCCAGCTGCCGTGACCCCCACTCCCACCTCTCCCGGTACTCACCAGGGGCCAGAGGCCGGTCTCGGAGCCCCGGGTCTGTGCCGCGCAGAGGGAGCACTGGATCACACAATCAGCAGATGCCAGCGTGGCCAGGGAGAGGCAAAGCACCAGTGCCAGTGCCTGCCGTGCCATCGCACCCTGCAGCTGCTGCCTGGGGAGGGGGAGACAGCACAGAGCCCATCACCCTCCCTGTGCCAGCCCCGGGGAGCCCACCATCGCCCTGTGGGCACCCCCTCGGTGTGCACCACCCACCGCCTCCACCTGTGTGGCTGCTCCTGGGGACAGGCACTGAGAGCTGTGCCCATGCTCATGCGACTCACCTCTGGATGCTGCTCCTGGGTACCAGGCAGGGAGAGGAGGTGACAGGAGTGCCCAGAGGGGATATGTCGGGATGTGATACCTTAACCTGGCTGTGGCTTGGGCTTTGCCACAAGTCCTGAGCCATGACCAGGCTCTCGGGGCCACTGAGGTCT
>VWZX01004965.1:1295-35261 GCA_013399015.1 Galbula dea
TGCTTCTGCGCCAGCCCCAGCCCAAGCGAGGGGCGGTTCTAGAGCCACATGTGCGCTTGTTTACTACGGCTTGCAGGCTGCTGCCCGGTTTTGTTGCCTTGCCGCCGCGCTCCCATTCATTATTTCCCCTGTTTGTTTATTCTGCAGCGTTTATGGATATCCCTCTAGGGATCTGAGGAATCGCATTAAGAACTCGTCTATCTTATCACGGGAGACAAGCTTTATACTCCAGAGGCTATCTCCGGCGGGGAGGCTCGGGGAGAGGCACCACTCGATCGCTGGCAGCTGAACACAGTTCGCTTTAACTCTTTCCTTGCGGAAGACCTCTCGGCCAGAGAGGAAATAGCAGGCTGCCCCCCCTCTCCTCGATCCAATTACTGGCAGATATAGTATTGGAAAACTAGGCAGGACTGGTTCAAAGGCAGGTGAATCAGGGTGATTGCCAAAGGCAGGATCTTAAAAAGTAGCGGAGGAGTGCTTCAGCTGTGGATGAGAGAAGCCTGTGTTTCAGGTGGCTCCTACCACCACCCCAAGCCTCTTCCCAGCTTTTAACGGAGACAGTCCAACGCCGAAGGGAATGAAACCTGCAAACCTCTCCCCAGCCCAGAATAAAATCAAGGCTGGACCTTTTCCTGTTGCAAATCTGCTTATCTCCTGATTTACACTTAAGAGAAATGTATATATGGGCTAGCGTGCAGACTGCACCATCTCATCCTTATACACCGCTTTTATCAGGATATGGAAGATTATGTGAGCAGTTTACACACCCACGCAAACATACAGCAATGCAATTACAAGCTAAAGTGTGTAATGCAAACAGATGAGCCACCAGCAAAACTGGCAGAAGGCAAATATCTGTTTTAGCTCTTGGCTCTTTTCTGAGGTACCAATAGCACAGCAGTCACCCAGCTGAAGCAATGGAAAGAAGTGCGTGATTCACCTCAGTGCATTTCTCGTATGTCACAGATTCTTCCCTATCTGAAATCAGAGAGGTCAAAATATCCTAGAAATCCTTCTGGAAGGGCTGTCCTTACATAACAAAAATATCTCTCTTTGGAGGATGAAATGAGCTCCCAGTTCCTCATACCTGAGGATTTCCTTTGAACATCGTTGGCTTGAAAACTACTGAATTCTCTGCAACAGCTTGCAATGCTTTTAAATCCACAAGAGAAAAAGAACCTTCAAAAATATTCTAGCATACCAGCTGTTAAAAAAAAAAGAAAAAAAAAAAAAGAGGGGCTGAAATATCAGGAGAGAGATGTTTCCACGTAAAACAGAGCTCATCTCTTAGGGTATAATTTGCACAGAGCTAAAATGGCTTGCTTGTTTACAAGTGCATTTTAGTTGACAACACAAATGACAAGAAACTAAAAGCTCATTGCAGAAATCACCAGTGTCCTGGGGTGATGAACGCCCCAAAACAGAGCTCTGATGTTAATGCAGGGAGGACACTTGTCTTTGTGCAGAACCTCTTCACTCCTCAAGTCCTGCTTGGAACAAGAACCCTGGAGATGTTCTGCTTTGTTCCTAAACTGTATTTTTAGACAGCAAAAAACGTGGCATAATAAGGGAAGCTAACTCCAGTTTCAGCTGTGCTGAAGGACATGGCGATTCCCAAGCTGGGAGAACAGATAACTTTCCTGTTCCAAGAGATCAGGAAGATTGCTGATTTGCAGCCTTTTTCTGCTGCAACCTTAAGCAAACCGAGTTTAATTAGATCAATAATGATCAAAGTTCCTTTGGGCAGAGAGGACTTTCAGTTCCTTTAATGGTGATGAATCCATCGCCTCGGAAAGGAAAAACAAAAACGAAAAGGGAGAAGAGAAAGTCAGGGGATTTTGGCCAGCCCTAATAATTACAAATAGTTTTATTTTTCTCCTTAGTTGCAAACACCGGGTACCGGTCACAATAGCGCTTTGATATCGGACACTGATATCGATCTGGGTGCATCTGTCTCACTCGGCAGCTGATAATGACAGAACACGTGATTTCCTGTTATTGAAGCCCCGCAGACATTTCTGGAGCCAGAGCTTGGCAGCTCCGGGGATCTTTTCCCATCAGCAGCCGGGTGTCCAACCCTCTCATTGCCTTTCAGCCGGTGTAAGGAGGATAGGATCCGCTGCAGCCCCGCTGAGTTGTAAACAACTTGTTTACCTCTTTCTCGGTGTAATCTGTCCTTGCTTCTATCGGCTCCTGTGGCATCAACAGAGCATTAAAGCACCCTGAGCTCATAGGCTGATGTGCAGAAAACAACCCAAGGAGCCTTTCCAAGCTTTTGCTTTGTAGGGCATAGAAGGTTATTCATGCTTGTTGTTTCCAGTCAGCCAAAGCAGCCCTGCTTTTGCATGTGGTTAGCTTTGAAGAGAACTTGTTTTAGGCATTCATTTTGTTAGTGTGAAAATGTAAGCAATGTGGGCCTGATGCTGCTCTTCCTGCAAAGCTCTATTTGGGTCAGACAAAAAAAAAAAAAAAGAAGAGACTTTTTCTCATGCTGTTTACATCTGAATAGAAAAAGGGAAATATGTGTGCGATTTATAGATCTCCAAATGCCAGGGAGCAGCTGTCAATACTAGAGGGGTGAAACCCGTACAGATTTTAACCAGCATGCAAAAGGAGGGGAGTTTGAAAACATTTGGAAAGTCTTGAGTCTGTCCCCTCCGTACTCCTGGCCAGGACTTTGAAACAACTGCACAAAACACTGACCCAGAAACAACTTCCCTGGGGTTTAGTGCATTGGGCAGTGAATAGGAGTGACAGGGCTCTCGGTATGAATGCATTCACTTTGTACGGGAGAGGCAGAGCAGCTCTCAAGTGCCCTCAGAGAGTATGATCCTGCTCCTGTTGAAATCGAGGGCAAACCTCCGAGCAGATTTGGGGATTTTAAGAAGTGGTGGATATTCATCCAGCACAGATTCAGAGCTGTCTGTAGCTCCCGTCGTTCTGCAAGCATTTCTGAGGCACAACCGTGCCCCTGTAGAGGGATGCTTTCCCTGTCAGCCTCCCATCAGCAGAGCACAGCGGGAGCTCTGGCAACAGTCAACTATTTTTGGACACGCTCTTTACCAGTGATTTTGAGCTACTTTTGAATACTTGGAAGTATTTGCTCTTAATACTTGGAATACTTTTGAATACATGGAAGTACTTGTTTTTAATAGAAAAATAGATTTCCTTGTGATTTACACTATCTGCTTGTTCACTTGAAATGCTGTGGAATAAAACCCAAACGGTTGCTTTTAGTGTTCATGCTTGAAAAGAAAAACTTGGTTCTGATAAACACAAGCTTCTGTCACTCTCAGGCAAAATAGTGTCGAGACTTTTTGATACTCAGATTGAACTAGAGCTGTTGTAAGATCTTCATGGTGTATTTAACAGAATAACTTGAACTGAGGGATAAAGCAGGCAAGCTCATTTAGGCACTGCCTCTTCTCAGCCAGGCACACCTGGGAGACAGTGTGTGTGTGTGGGAGGGGAGGGAGAAGAAGCATCTAGTCTGCCTAAACAGAGTTGCCTGGATTCTCTGGTCTGCCAAAAGGGAGATGTGGGAAGTAGAAGAGAGAGTGCTGATGTCCCTCAGCACAGCACCTTTCTTGTATTACCTGTGCAGGCAACTCATGGAGTCCAAGAGGGTGCTCCAGCCTGTTGCTGGGCATCTGCCTCTTCTGTTGGTGAAGAGCACGTACTGGATGAATATTATTTTTACCTCTTCTCATGAAGCTTGGCCACTGTTTTGGCAGGTCTGCAGCTGAAAAGGAAAACCATTTGAAGGCCTTTTCCCAGTGGCTACGAGACTTGGCTGTGAAGAAAAACACGTTTAAATCCTTGTCTCCACTTGATTTCTGTCTTGTGTTCAAGTCATATGTGCAGAAGGTGGTACCTCCTGATGATTTCAGTCACCTTCAAGGCTCCTCAGGGAAAACAGGGTACATTGCTGACTAAATCTGGCTCACAGTAGATATGTCACAGACAGGACAGGACTCCCCTGCCCAAAACAGATAAATTAAGGCAGATCCTAGTGAAAAGAGGTACTCACAGGGCTAGATCAGCCCTGGAAAGGAGTGAACTAGACTACTGCCTGGGCATTAGATGAGTTTTAGACAGCATAGAAAAGGTTTGACTGGAAGAATGAGAAACCAGGTACAAGCTGCTGCACCTGGGTTGGGACAATCCCAAACATGAATACAAGCTGTGTGAGGAGTGGACTGAGAACAGCCCTGGGAAGACAGACTTGGGGGTGTTTGTGGATGAAAATCTGGACATGAGTTACAAATGTGCTCTTGCAGCCCAGAAAGCCAATTGTGTCCTGGGCTCCATCGAAAGAAGTCTGTCTAGCAGGTCAAAGAAGGTGATTCTGCCACTCTACTTCACTCTGGTGAGACACCACTTGGAGCACTGCATCCAGTTCTGTGACTGCCAGCATAAGAAAGACATGGACCTGTTGGAGTGAGTCCAGAGGAGGGATGCAAAACTGATCTGAGGGCTAGAGCACCTCCCCTCTGTAAGGACAGGCTGAGAGAGTTAGGGTTGTTCAGCCTGGAGAAGAGAAGGCTCCAAGGAGACCTTATAGCAGCCTTCCAGTACTTAAGGGGGCCTAGAGGAAAGATGGGGTGGGACACTTTGTCAGGGAGAGTAGTGATAGGAAGAGGGATAGTAGTTTAAACTGAAAGAGGGGAGATTTAGATGAGATATAAGGAAGAAATGTATTATGATGCAGGCAGTGAGACATTGCAACAGGTCGCCCAGAGAAGTTCTGCATGCCCACTCCCTGGAAATGTTCAAGGCCAGGTTGGATGGGACTTTGAACAACCTGCTATAGTAGAAAGTGCCCTGCTCATGGCATGGGAGTTGAAACTTGTGGACCTCTAAGGTCCCTTCCAAGTCAAACTATTCTATGATTCTACTTCAAAGTCAAACCATTCTATGATTGTATGAAACAGAATTTCCAAGTAATTGCCCACTGTAAAGCCTGAATTACACAGTTAACTACAATGTCTTACCTGGTCAGTATAAGAGGAAGTTAGTATCTTCCTCTCATTGCAGTTCATGTAGTAAACTGATCTACAACTGCCACTGTGATGTATTTAGATCTCTTTCTTGTTCATTTTGCCTTTTTCCTGTTTTCTTTATAATCATGACAATATTACAGGAAGTAGTGTGAGCTGAAGCTAGAAAAGTACACACAGGAGCAACATTTTCAGAAAGTTCAGAGTCATCTGATTCCTAAATGTATTCTGCAGCTAGCTTCTAGAGAGTAAATCATTATTTAGTCAGACTGTGAACAGTGAAAAAAAAGACATCCCTCTTTGCTGTAAATAACAAGTTACATTATTTCACTCACTGCTAAGGCTGCTTCTTTAGAAGAAAGGAAACACATCCACCTCTTAAGTTTTGTTTTTCTTTGTGGTTTGTAGTGATATGGTCAGGAGAGGTGCATAATAAATTAATGATAGGAAATTGCAGAATAGGTCAAGGTCACTTTGTGCATAAATTGGAGGTCTAGGAGTTGTACATGTCATGCTATCTGGCTCATACCACTTTAATGATTTTTCACTTGGAGGAAAAAAGAGAAAGGCTTTAATAGATTTTTATATCCTCAAGTCTACTTTAAATCCGCCTTTGTTCTGATCTTCCTGATGTTCCCACACTTTCATGGCAACAGCAAAGTCCTGCTAAATTGCAGTGTTGTCATAACACAATGACTCAAAAAAAACAGTGGCTGTTTCAATCTTGTCAGAAACTTTGGCCAGAAAAGTCAGAGGCACTTGTAGCTCACACAGGCCAGAGAGGATAGCACCAGCTCCTCGGTCATCCCATTATCACAACATGAAGGAAGAGGACTGATGCTGAGCTGGGTCACACAGTGTTAGCTGCCACTGCTGCCAGTGTTCCTCCTGGGAGTGGGGAATAGGAGTTACCTGGCACAGCAGCTCCAGTTACTTGCAATACATGGTGTCAAGACAGGAACAAGAATATAAGTACAATGCAACAAGCAAAGTTTGTCTGTCCCAGAGACTCTGGAAAGGAATTTCATCCAAGTGAGAGACTGGCTTTCAAGCCTTTCTGCAGTGTCCCTTTTGGTATGATACATTGCTCTGAGTGAAAGCCAGGATTTCCATTTCCTGTCAGGCATGTAAATTCTTATGATGTTTCCAGTGAATTTTTGTTCACTTTCTTTGACCCAGTGGCTTTTTGTCTATGTCTATACTGCTCCAGAACAGCTGCCTAATGTAGATTTACCTTTTGAGTAGTTTGTGTTCATCCTCTTGCCAACAGCTACCTTGTGGTGGGTTGCCCAGATCCCCACTAGATATCTCTGGTTGGCCACTTCCCATGTTTTCTATCCATGATTCTCTTCAGAATATGGTCTTTGTCAGATGACAGTGAAATATTGCAGACTAGCAATCTGCTTCAGTAGAAAGGAATCCATTCCCTCCTCCCAAACAGACCTTCTCAGGTAGAGAAAGAGGTTTAACACACATCACTCAGGGGTGGGTTTTGTAGCCATCCACAGCAGAGAAGCATTTGTGTGAGAAGGAGCTATCAGAGGTACTAAGCATGGGAAGATGGCTCAGAGCTGACCAGTGGTCAGAGGGGCCTCAGGCTTAGTTTAGCAGTAAAAAATGGTGTTTCCACCTTTTGATTTTCCAAATGAGATCTGGGATGACTAAGTCAAATCTGGACTTTTTGATCTTCCTATGTAATGGCTCATAAAATTTTAGTTAAACCCTTATGCTGGAGTCTTTGAGTCATAGAAGTTAGCTTCTGTCATACCAGATGTACAAGAAAATAGGTCTACTGAGTACAAAGGACTGTTCTAAGGCTTTAATTCAAAACAGAGACAGCAGTAAAGGGGTTTTTAACTACAAGTTTTTACAAGAAGTTTGTACAACTTTCTTGTACAGGTAAAAAAAAAACAAACAAGCACTAGAAATATGAAAGCTTGTTTGTTCTGCATTCTTCATCCACTCTCTCATACTACCAGACTATTTTTGCAATAGATATTGTAACTATAGCAACATTCTTTAATGGATAAATAGAATATTAGCAACTGGACTGAGATGGATTTTGCAGAAAGAAGCTCAAGTAGAATAGTTTGTTAATTTACCTTCTCCTTGTATAAACATATGCCTGTGTTGCAGTGGAAGAATTCAGGACTTGAAGTAATTTTATCTCCATAATAAGTATATTTTATTTGTTTTCAGTGTTCAGATCTATATTTCTGTGGCATTATTGAAAAGCATATGCTCTGCTATGGTAGAGGAAAAAATTTGCTGTATTTGTTGAGTCTTCATTTACAGAATGTTTTCATCCTGTATTTTGTCCTCCTTGAAAGTCACATTTTTACCAGCTTAAATAAATATGAACCAGTTTTACATGCACATTTTTATTAGCTACTTAAATATCACAGATAACAAGTGTTAAAATATTTACTTTCTAGAGATTATGCAAACTAAGTGATGCTTTTGTTGCCACTGAAGTTAATGGGAGTTTTGCTACAGACACCAGTGGGAACAGGATCTGGCCTTCAGGAACTCAAGAATATAATCAAAGTAAATGTGTGTTTTTCTTTCCAAATAAAAGTGTGATTAAGCTACAGTTGTTTCTGTGCTGATAGGAGTCTTCAAAGGAAGTCAGAGCAGCAGTTGTTCAAGTAATTGGTGTTGCCTGGCTCTAAAAGTACCTGGGGTGCAAGTTCTACAGCACTTTTTACATGCTGAATGGACTGAGACCACAACAGCAGTGGATTTCATTAAAGAGTCACAGGACAGGACCCACAGCATCAGTCTGCTGCAGAGTCTGAAAGAAGGAAGAGAATCTAACCTGCCAGGAATCACAGAGATCATATGGCTTCTACCTATAGTTAGATCCATAACAATGATCTCAGAACAGTCTTCTATAGAACTAACTTATTGTCTCCCTGGGGAGGCATCCAAGTTGCCAGGCATTTAGTCTTTGTCATGTCACCCATCATTAGATATCTGAAGTTGTCTTACTAGGAAAAGGTGCCTCTGGTATCAGTGGCATGCTGGTAAATAAAATAATGGGTGAAGTCATCCTTGATGTCCCCAAATGGACAGTGGAAAATGTATCAATAATATTTTGTCAACTTTTTTGTTTTAAATGTTATTATTTACACTTAACTTCACAATCAATGAAAAAGGCAAGGAAGATTCTCAGTCTAATCCACACTTTGCCATTTTCCAGTGGAGATGTTTCCAGATGTCACACAGGAAAATACACCTGTGGACTTTTGGCTCTTATAAGGTGCATCAAGATATCAAAATCTATGTTTTCACCTATGTTTTGGTTACAATGGAAAGCTTTCTTAATATATATTGTATCCCACAGTTGTCAATGTGTTTTATGGCAATCAAGTCTCCATGGAAGATGGATGAGGCTGCCCTGAAAGTGCCCATGTTTAATCAGGCTAGCTATGACAAATTGCCTCTCAGACTCTTCTGCAGACATGTTACATATAGCATGAGTAAATACAAGCCAACTTCTGTCACTGAAGGCTGTGCCACCAACCCTCTAATTAGGAAATGCAGTGCTAACAGCTTGCAACCTCAGTTCGGGAGGGGAGGAGTGGAGGAGTGCCTAGGTGAGGATCACAGGCCAGGCAAGAAGTGAGAAGTGGCATGATGCTGTGCTGAGACAGTATGCTCCCACAGCAAATGAAAACAGACATTTTTCCTTTTCTCTTAGGGAGGTTCTGAGTCACAGAGAACCTACTCATCCATTTCCTCTATTGTGTTATCAGATTGCTTGGAGGAGGATGAGCAGAAAAAAGGAAGATGAGAGGTAATTTGGAAGAGAGGAACCATATCAAAATATTTCCTCCACCAGCTTAACATCTAACCCATCTCTTTGCACTACTCTGGTTGACTTAATTTCCTACAAGATGTTAAGGTAGAAGAAAAAGGTTTTGTGCAGAAATACTTAGGAGGAGTGGAGGAGGCAGGAGGCTGGTGTGGAAATCCTATAGCTCAAACCCCCCTCCATTTAGATCCTCAGTTAACTTACCCAGCTACCAACCTTACAGAGAGGGATTGGGCTTCAGGTATCTCGATGTGCAGAAGGTAAAGAACTGTTCTTTGCATGTCTGTATGTTTGGGAGAAAGCCTAAAATTGAAAATCAAAGTGAGTATTTGTGGTGTTCATCACCACATGATATGTCTGTTATTGACAAGACACTAGTCTCTGACATTTTGGTTGGTGTAGAAAACTGAATGGGCATAATAAAATTTCTGTTAGGTTTCTTGGGGGTTTGCCATAGTTTGGCTTTGCATTACACAATATTCTGGTGAAAAATTAGCACTTCATAAAATATGTATGCATGAAATGAATTAAAAACCAACTGAGGGAGAAAATATTGATGAGCAGGATTGCTTATCTCTTGCTGGTCAATTTTCAGCCCAGTCTCTCCTTGAATATTTTTACAAATGACTTAGAACTAGACATTAAATTATGACTTGGGAGAAGAAAATGCTGGTGAAATAATGGTTGTATTTAATACTAATTTGCAACAGGTTGCAGCTACAGAACAACCTGGTTTGCTTATGAGGTGAGGGCAAACAGTGAGGACTTCTCCACTTTACTTCTTCTACAGAGCAACAAAAGAGCTAAAATCTTCTTTCTTCTTTTTGTGCACTTATGTTCACCAAATTAGAAAGAGCTCCAGGGGAAAATCCAGTCATTATTCCCAGTCCTGTGAAAGGAACAATGGTGTATCTCCATACCTGGCACACGTGGTGGAGTGACAGAGCCTTTCCTAGGCTCCTGTCCAGCTCCCAGGGCCCTTCCCCTAGAGCTGATCCCCAAATAGTCTCTTCCCCAGCATTTATAATTTCAAGAGACTCTTCCCTCCCAGGTGCACAACCTGTCCTTGCTGTATTGCATAAGGTTCCTGTTGGTCCTGCCCTCCAGTCTGTCTAGGTCCCTCTGGATGGCAGCTCTACTACTGGACACATTGAATGGTCTCCTCAATTTTGTGTGATCTGCTGGTCTCCCTTGTCACCTCCTTCAGGTCATTGGTAATATTAAGCAACAGAGGTCCAGGGATATGTCCCTCTGCTACCTATCTTGCTGCATCCTCCAGGCAGAGCACAACCTATTGGCCATGACCCACTGAGCCAGCCCATGACTTCTGGGGCTTTTCTTGCCAGCAGAGTGATCTTGGTGCAAAGTCAGAGAAGCTGCAGAAAAAAACCTGAGTGAAGAGACATCAGCATGGGCCCAGCATGGAGGAGAAGGGGTCAGGGAGCCAGCTGGTCCTGTCAGCTTAACTGTGTGAAAGTATAACAGTCTTACACTGGCTTCTGACCAGCACTCTGACTGATTGTACTGAAAGACTTCCCATTATTCCTCCCTACCAAAGGTGATGGAGGCCAAGCCTTAGCTGGGATAAATATTGAAATCATCAGATTAGTTGGGGCAACTCATTCCACATCAGACAAAGAAACCAACTGAACCAGGAGATGCCATCTGGAATATCATGAAGGCCCACAGTCCCTTCCAACTCTGACAATCTTATGATCTAGGAAGCCACCAGTGGTTTAAGTTATCAAAAGGCTTTATCAAAAGCCTTTATATATAAATAGCTATATAAACTTCCACATATGCATGTATAGGTGCTTCTCTATAGGAAGGCATCTAAATTTGTGTGCAGGTATTTAACACATATATTATTTGGTAGAATTATATTCTCAGGTTGATTTGATTTGTCACAAATTTTAGTACTCTTCCTTCTGCAAAGTTTTTATTGTGGTTGTATATGTAGGGCAATAAAGGTTAGTGAGTCTTAAAGATTATAAAAAAGTAAAAGCTTTTAAAGACTAAGAAACCTACCATAAGGATATTTTAAACCATTGGCTGATCACAGGCAATTTAAGCTAATCTCTTTGTTTACATTAACCCCAAGTGAAAATACAGTGCCCTGTAAAATGTGGAATAAAGTAATAAAGAGGAAAACACAGCTGGGATTTCTGCATGGCAGGAAAATCATGAATAGGAGAGGGTAAGGGGGGTAGGGAGAAACAGGGGAATGATGAGCATTTTCCAGACTAGAATGCCACTTTAAATAATCCAAATTAGAATTAAGGAGCCACTTCTTATATACATGATTTTCCATGGCAATAAAAAAATCTCTTTCTCTTGTTGAAAAAAAAATGAGGTGCTTTTTGAGGGGCCATGATATAAGGGTGGTTACTAGTGATTCCTATTCCTCTTCAGCATGCAGATATATACATTGATTATTCCTTGCTGGCTTTACTATCAGTGATGTGGATAAAGCCCCATACATCACCCTGCAGTGCTATCCTGAAAATGTGTTTTTATTACTGTCACACTGGAGAATATTCAGTGAATCCACTTAACACCTGCTCTCTTTGGTGATGTCCTCATTTCTAAGGTTTCCAAACCTGTTAAAAGGAATCCTTTGGTCAAAGAAGCATTAGTGAAATTGTGTTCTTCATGAACAACTATGGAAAAACAGTTACAAAAGGCCTGAAAAGAAGAGAAAGACACTCAGAAACACAGGCAGGCAGGGAACCTTGTGTACACAGTGAAATTATTCACATATTTATTTAGCAAAATAATTTGGAATATACTCTGAAGGAAAATAATAAATGACATCCTTAGCACTCTACAAAATAACTTGGGAAAAAGGCTGATTTGCTGCCTCATCTTTTTTGCTCATGATTCATTTTGAAATCTTGAAATATTGCCTTCTGCAGTCCTAATTCTTCTTTCTCCTTTTTTTGCCTTTTCTTTTTTCTTTGTCTTTTCTTTCTCTCTTTTTTTTTTTCCTTCTTTCTCTCTCTTTTCTCTTTGTTTGACTTTTTTTTCTCTCTTCCTCCCTTTCTCTTCCTTCAGGACTGGCAAGCAAAGCCAATCTGCAGTATCATGCTGATTGCCACTCAGGCATTACAGTGGTTTCCCTGCTTTTGCTTCCTGTCCCTGCCACAGCTTGGTACTCCCAGCAGCCTGGTGCTACATGAATATCTTGGCCTATGGGGACCTCTCTGTCTGGGACAGTACCATTTTGTCCAGCCAGGGAGAGACAAGATTTGTTTTCCTTCTTTAGAAAGAAAGAGAAGGGAAACCAACCAACCAACCAACCAACCCAGACCTTGCTGCAGCCCTTTGCTTAGCATTCCTCCTCAAGAATTCTAATTCCAGCACCAAAGGGGCTCATGGCAGTGATCATTCCAAGCATAAATTGTCATTCAATAGCTTTGTGCTCACACACCAGTTCTCTCTCTCTCTCTCTCTCTATATATATATATTTACTTCCATATATTGTACTATACTATTTGCTTGCAATTCATAATGTAACACAGCAGTTGTGGAGGGAGATCAGAATTAATAAGTACTTTGTTTCCAAATCATTGCTGATTTGAGCAGTACCTTTGAGGAATTATGAACAGCACAGCTGTCAGTAGCAGCAGTTATTTATATAGTGAATGAATGCATTTGTGTTTTACCTCTATGGAAGGGTGTTTTGCTTATCTCCTGTTCCCTTTCTGCAGGAACATTCCCCTCTGCAGTTTTACAGCTATGTGACCACTGCCATCAGAACAATTTTGTTTTACAAGAAGTGTGTTTCTTAAAAATTATTGTCAAAATATATTTCCCCTAATTTCTGAAAAGCAAGACCCAAAGGTGAGCTATGTTTGCCTGATAAGAGGTTAACACAGAGCATGCCCTAACCTCTGCTTTATTGCAGGGCTGGATCTAGATGTCTCAGCTCTGTCTTCATAATTACTATTTCTTAAGCACTTACATTGTGTTCCTTCTATAGAAAATGAACACTAAGAGCTCCAGCATGTGTATGTTTTGTCTACTCAGAATGTTAAAGCTATGATTTTTTGTAACCAAAGATTATTTCCTTGAATTAGCATCCTTCACCTCCAGAATTATCATACATAAACCCTTGATGTACTGCATGCTCTTCATTTGACTACAATCAAATATCCATAAACTGAAAATAAAATGCTGTGCTGAGGACTTCTGCCCACTGCATTTCACAGATTAAAACCCAAAAAGCAGACAATTCTTGCTATTTATTAAACTGGAAAAGATCACTGCACATTGGAGAGTTCACTGGTGTGTATGCATATATATTGCAAGAGAAGTAATTGGTTTTTCTGACTAGCAATGCAATGTGCCACATGTCTGACAGAAAAATACCACCCATACACCTAGTTAGCTGGCTATAAACTAAGAATACACTCAAGGAGCCAAATGTATTTCTCATCCTCATCTGGCCAATATTTTAAAGCCTGTCAAACTGAGCTCTTCCCCATTGCCACTGACCACTTTAGGGTCTGTGCCCCTAGGGGCAGGAAGCAGCAGAGCTGCCCCAACAGACCATCTCCACCCATCCCTCTTGCTGCAGGCTGCACCCAGCTCTGCTTTAAAGTGCTGCCTCTTTAAACAGTGACAGACACCCTCTGCTTCCCTACTGACTGGCCAAGGTCTTTTATTAGAGCTAAGACTAGCCATGCATTCTGCCAAGCTGCCAAAATATCAGCTCTGTTTACCTGATGGGCCAGCCAGAGCTGGAGTTCAGCAAAGGTGAAGTGTATAAAAAACTTGGAGGGTCTTAGCCTTAAATGACACACTGGAAGGTCACAAATGCAACCTCTGGCAGAACAAGGATGGGCACATAGATCACCAAAGCATGGGGCTCCCCAGTTACTGGGACATAGGGATAGTAAGTTTATTTTACCCAAAAGTGTGATGGTTCTGCACCAAAGAGAATTGTCTGCAGTGCTGCCTCATTACAATCTGTCTTTTCTTCACTCTTTGACACTGCAGATGTCATTATACCTTTGACTTGTTTTTATAACCTGTGTACAGAAAAGCATAAGCCTTGGGAGAGAGTCCCCATGCACAAAGGATTCCCTGGGGAACCCTCTGGCTTGTCTGTGGTCACTTACCTGCCTTATGCATTGATTTGTCTATATAGCAGAAGAAAAGCTTCACAGATCAGAGAAACCTGAATCCTCCCATTGCTTAGGAGAAGCCAGCATTGGGAAAGCAAGGAAGCAAAGATCTGGGTGTACAGTATCTGGCACCTGTTGCTGACAAGGCAAGCATTCACTGATGGACATTTCTATTTACTTTTCCATTTGACAGAAAGTGATAGTGACTTTTTCAGGTAGTGGCTACCCTTTCTAGGAGAGCACTTATGTCTCCAGATGCCTCTTACAGTTTCTTAAAGATTCATGTGCTAACAATAGCTTTCCAGATTCTAAACTGAGATATTAGAGTATCCCAGAGAATTCTCATTATTTCAGCTGGGTTTCAATATCAAATGCCAGAAAAACAGAACAAAACAAACAAACAAACAAACAAAAATGCAAAGAAAAAACAAACCAACCAAACAAAAAAGCCAAAATTAAAAAAAAACCAAACATCAAACCAAGCCTGCCCTTCTAACACTCCAATCCATTCCCCATACTCTGGCTAGGTGATTATTTGTTTATCATCTCTCTTTTAAAAGGAAAAGTAAATAACCATGACCTGTGAGGAAGGTGTGAGATCAAAGCAATTCTAGGTCAACTCTTTGGACATCAACATTGCTTGTTTCAATTTTGCTTTAAATGACCAGTTTAAAAACTCAGTAATTTACAGCAGCTACAAATGGATATTTTACTACAAGTCTGTTTGTAAACTAGCCCTGAGCCATGCATCCTCATGCAGAAGTACAAGGAAGATCTGGGAACTCTTTTGCATTCCAAAGTCCTACCTACAGGACTGGAGGTATTCAGACCTATAAGCTTTGCTGTCAACTGCAGAACCTCCACCTTTGTATTTATTGCTGATATATTGCTGCAAAATAAACTCCCAAATCCAGACATTTCAACCACAAGTGTCAAAATACTTGCAATAAATAATGGGGGAAGATAACAAATTGCAACATGGCACAGAGCAACACCCCTACCAGCCTGTAATTCCATAAAGGTGTTGCTAATCCCTTTTGTTACTGTAACCCTCTGACTAGAATTGAGATCCTAATCATTACAGTTATGTAAATTTTTCTTTTATGTTGATAAACACAATGCTGGGCTGGTACAATGTGGGAAATTGTCATTGTTGGTTTGTATTTTGTAGGAGAGAACTTAGTAACCCCAGTTTTTCCTGTGGGAAGCAAAATATTAAAGCTGAAGAAGCCATGGACATGATGGACTGCTTTAAGACCAGGGCAGTTTTCTGTTTTTAATTAAAAAAAAAATAGAAATCTTTTTTTTTTCCCCTACCCCAAGGAAATTTGCATATTAAACAGCTAGAGAAATTAGGTTTATATTTATTCTTTATGGCTCTGAGGTGGAGGAGAGGGCAGTTATTGTTCAGCATTGACATCAGCCTTAAGACTGCAGACCTTTACAATAGAATTACACTTTTGTGTTGCATAATGACACTCATTATAATTGACAGGCAGAATTCCAATCAGGTTCTGTGTTGATTCAGCCTTTTGTTGTCAAGACAGCCTGTTATTACATACTGAAGCCAGAAAATCTCATGTGCAGTACAAAACAGTCTTTCCTCAGTGAGAAAACCTATTCTCAAAAGATGATCCCCCAGGACAGTTTCATGAATGTTCTCCCTGCATTATAGTGTAGGAAACAGCACTATAATAAATATATAAATTAATAAAGGCAGAAATGAGTCTCCAGTATTCCCAGAGTTGAGAAGCATGGCAATTAGTAAAGACTATTAAGGCTGTTAATGTTCATAAAGTGCCAATCAAGGTCACTCACAGGTACTAATTCACTAAAATATGGCAAAATCAGAAGGCTTGACCTTTTCAGCTGCTCTGCATTTTCATTTCTGTTTCCAAAAGAAATAATGAAAAGCTGGCCACACAATAATACAATTTTTTTTTTTGCTACTAATTTAGTTGAAATCATACTGGTGGTTTTGCACAAGTTTTTCTCAGACAGTTTCTCATCAGTAGATCTGAGAACAGTTGGTACTAGGAGGTTTACAAAGGAGACTGAGATGCCTAACTGGGGAGTTCAGAAAATCAAGGAATGGTTGAGGTTGGAGGTCAGCTTGCCTAATCCCCCTGCTTAAGGAGGGCCACCTAGAGCCCATGGCCCAGGACCATGTTCAGATGGCTTTGGAGTATTTCCAAGGGTGGATACTCCACAACCTTCCTGTGCAATCCGTGCCAGTGCTTGGTCACTCTTCACCTCACAGTGAAGAAATGTTTCCTGATGTTCAGAGGGAACCTCCTGAATTTCACCTGGAACCCATTGCCTCTTGCCATGTCCCATATTTCAGTACCTATTAGGACCCTCACATGCAACCTGTTCATTTCATCTGTAAAACCAATGGAGGGGACATTCATCTGGCCAAAGACATCTGTGATGGAGATGCCAACAACTGAGTCAGTCAGCATCCTTCAGAGTTAATAGAGAAAACAAGGTATTTCTAGGGAGACATTCATCTCATTTTTAAAAGGACATCTAAAATATGTCAGAAAACTCACATCTGCAAAATGCCCATTATCTCCACTTTCAAGAAAGTCTAAGTTGACTTCTTGTAGCAGTAGACCTCTGTATGGGAGCACCGTCTGGTGTTCTTCCATGACCACAATGTACACTGGCAAGGTCATGGGGACATGTGAACAGCCAGGGATGTTCAGATACTGCCAGACAAGCAACCCAATTTTCCCTACTATTTGGCAGGGTTCTCAAATTAGGCACAAATCCCTCATTTGTCCCATGTCCTACATATGCAGGCTGCTCTGGTGATAGCAGAGCAGACACCTTGGAATTACAGTCTGTCTCAAAAGCAGAAATGTCCCCAGAGTTGTCACTGTGCCTGCCACTTAGCAGACACTAACGAAGGGAAATCAGGCTGGAAGCAGAAGGGTCATAGGCCAGGGCTTACTTTTCTCACAAGACCCTTGATACTGCATCCTTCCACTGAGCTACAAATAAAAACTGGCTTGAAGGCAGAAGCCAGCATAGCACAAAGTTCAATCAACACCTCTGGCAGCTCTGGAGAGACATACCAGTGAGATGTTGATGAGACCCATATCCACCATGACTACAAAATGAAAATGCAGCTGCCTGTAGGACTGTCTGTCTGACTGCAGGGTAACCAGATCAATCACCTGCCACCTTCCCTGGCCATGGGTGTGCTACCAAGAAATAAAATCCAGGTCTGAGGGAATGGTTGTGAGGAGGCAGATCAGGAGCAGGGCTTTCAGCAAAAAGCCCAGGTGAGACTCAGGCCTGGAGAGAAGAAGGATGAAGTGAAGGCAGGCAGGAAGGACTGGTACCTGCTTGAGGCAAGTCTTCATAAACCTCTTGCAAAAGTCAGAGGATGGTAGTTGCCAGCAGCCAATTGAACTTAACTGAGGCAGATGGCCTCCTGCACAGCTCTGGTGCTTCATGAAGAGACTTCTCAATAGCTCCTAAAAGAGCAACAACTTAGCTGTTGGCTAGGAGTTGGGGACACACTCTGAAGGATCAATTCAAATGTGAAGTCCTAACCTAGAAGGATGCCATTACCCTCACATGCTGATAGCTCTGACTGAGTAGTCTGTGCAGTATATCTAGTGAGCTTGGGGGGAAATTCAAAACTAAGGCTCACATAAAGAAAGCCCAAAGACAAGGTGTTGGCCAAGACTATAAAGTCTAGAGATGACCAAGAATATAGCTCTTTCTGGTTAACCACCAATGTACTCTTTGTCTTCTTATTTTACTCCTATTTTATGTAAAAAGACATTACTTGGGGGATGCTGTGGTTTTCTGCAGTGGCTTTGCTCTGGTTCCAGAATCTGTTTTCATGAGAGAAGCTGCTTGGTGAGCTCTGGGTTCTGCAAGTTCCAGCACTCTCTTCATGAGGGCCTCACTGTTGGTTAAGAACATCTACAGGCACTGTCTTGAGAAATGGAGCATTTATAATTTTTATTTCATGTATTTCAAAGCCTATGAAATTACATTGCAGCTTTCCTCCAGTCAAGAAGCCAGATGAAAGGGAACAGGACCAGCAGACAGGATTTATAGGACCTACATCCTTCTGTGAGGAGACAGTGTCAACAACAGCACTAACATGAGGCAACTGCAGCCTCAGCTTAGGCTGGAATTTAGTATAAACTCAGTCAGTCAGACTTAACCATCTAAGTGCCCACTAGAGTGAAGATTCAGAGCTTGATTTAGTTGCCCTGTGTAATTCATAAGGTATTTGAACCATCCTTGCAGTATGATGAAGGGCTAAGGCATGGCCTTCTGACGTGGCAGCTGAAGGCTAGGAGAAGTACATTAGGGCATCTCATGTGGCACTAGATGCCTATATTTAGATAGATAACTGCCACTTCAGATTGTCATTGACTGTAGTCTGAGATGGTGACTCGTGGGCAAACACACAAGATTCGTTGCAAGTTTCTAAATGAAGGTGTCTACAACTAAGCTAAGCTCACATTTAGGGCATCAGTTTTCAAATTATGTTTTCTTGTTTGGTTTGTTTTGTTTAATGAGGACTTGCAGGAAAACATTTCTCTTTCAGATCTTCATCCCTGTGCCAAATCTGATCAATTCAACCCATGCATGCTAAAATTAGCACAGTGTGTATAGGGTGTTTCCTTGATATTACAGTAACTCCCAGCAGAGAGCATACAGATTGTTGCCATCTAGTTATCAATCATTCCACAAAGTCCAAGATACTCTCCCTCTTCCTGACTATCACAGACAGTTTCCAGAAATCTGGAAGCCCATATAACTTGGGACCATCTCTGCCTGAGTAATGCCACAGGGAAAAATTCAGTAAACCAGCCATTCCTCAGGCACATAGAATTGTAATATGAAGTGTTAGATGCAGAAAATTCTTATGCCTCTGGAGGTTTATAGGAAATAGAAAGGTTTATAGAAAGAAATGAGTAAAAAGATACTCCTTCTTAGACCAGAGCCCTCAGAAAATTCACTGTCATTGGGTAAGTTTGGTAAGGCTAGAGAAATATACTTTGAGGAAAGAAAGAGAAAGGCAAGGGGGATAAAAAAGAAATTATGCACAATTATAATTAGATGAGGTACTCTGGCACCCTAAGGTGAATGTTATATCATACCTGCTTATAAAACTTATACCATTACTGTATATATAATATACATTATATAATATATAAAATAAAACTACTATATCTATGCCAACTAGTATTTGTTAGTGTCTATATTAGCTAACAACTGCAAGTATTTATGTCTATATTTTTATCTATTAGATTAACAAATCAAGGTTTTAGGCATCTTTGTTGATCCATTGTTTTTCAGTTTCAACTCTGAATTTTAAGCCTCCATGTTCAGGTTGTCATCACAAATCCATCCCTGTGATTATCATTTTCTGCTTTAATATAGATCTTTCAGGATCATAGTTTGCTTCCTTATTCTAATTAAATCTTCTCAAATGCTACAGAAGATTTTGAATTAACATGAAAACCTGCTAGCATAGAATCATAGAATGGCTCAGGTTGGAAGGGACCTTAAAGATCACCTAGTTCCAACCCCCCTGCCATGGGCAGGGACACCACACACTAGACCAGGTGGCCCATGGCCACATCCAGCCTGGCCTTGAACACTGCCAGGGATGTGGCAGCCACAACCTCTCTGGGCAACCTGTTCCAGTGCCTCATCACTCTCTGGGTAAAGAACCTCCTCCTAAATTTCCCCTCCTTCAGCTTGTATCCATTCCCCCTCATCCTATTGCAATCTGACCAGCTGAAAAGTCTCTCCCCTTCTATCTTGTATTCCCCCTTTAGGTACTGAAAGGCTGCTAGAAGGTCCCCTCTAAGCCTTCTCTTTTCCAGGCTGAACAACCCAACTCCCTCAGCCCACCCTTGTAGGGGAGGTGCTCTAGTCCTCTGATCATCTTTGTGGCCCTCCTCTGGACCCACTCTAACAGGTCCACATCTTTCATTATCCTGAGGACACCAGAACTGGAAGAACTAAGAGATTAGTAGCAGCAAAGTATGAGCAAATGTCTTGACTGATGAAAGTCATCTGCTGCTGCCTGTGATATGTATCTGTGTGCATATGGGTGAGTACCACTCTCCATTGACAATCTTTTCTCCTTGCTTCCAGTGCTGCTCCTATCAATCAATAGCAGCTCTTCAGGGAGAGTCTGTTAGATTCATTAGCTGAATTACACATAGTCATGCAGATGAAATACAACTTTGTAAATCATTCTTGTAAGCTTATATTTCCAATACACTGGTGAAGTCTTATGCTGTGGAGTCCCCTGTTACAGTAGTGTAAATGCTTTGAAACACATTCAAATAAAAGAAGTCAGAGTCCTTTACACAGTGAAATATTGAAAAAAGGTTGTGGGGGAGGCTTGTTTGGTTTTTGGTGCTTTGTTGTTGCTGTTGCTGTTGGTTTTTTTGGTTTTGGTGTTGTTTCTATTTGGTTTTGAGTCAATATCAGATCTTTCCACAGGGACAGCTTACATTAATAAAAGAGTCCTGCATCATATTTTTGTTTGAGGACTGCTTTACACCAGCTTGGCAGTGCAATGAAATGTTCCAGTGGAAGTAAAGTCCAGGTATAGTCAGTTTAAGACCTCTTTGTATTCCTGGAGGGGGCAATTCAGAATCTGGCTTTCAATGAACAAACACCTCAGATCTGCAAGGTTATGGATACCCTTAAAAGCTGCTAATGGAAACTGAGGCCACATAGTACCTTGTAGGTTTTGTCTTCATTTAAAGCTATGCCTCCTGTGAAGACACAGTTTAGGAACCTAACAGATTTTGTCTGACTGACCAGGAGTTTTCTGCAGGAGGTAGCATGCACAGCTTTGAATCTTCAAACTAAGAATGAACAGAAAACCATATATACACACACAAAAAGTACTAAGCATTCCTTTCCTGCTGAACACACAAATGGGTTTAAGGCCTCAGGATTGTCCTTTCCCTAATGACTGTAAAATATGAACAGCATTCATTGCTGCTTGGTGATAATAGTGACCTTATAATAGTTTTCATGGAAAGAATTCTGAGATCATAAACAGTGACGAAGGGAGTTTGTTAGTTACCAAACACACATATTCCAAAGGTACATGACATTTAATTCTGATCTATTTTTAGAAATTGTAGGAAAATGAAGACAAATGAACTTTTTCCAGCAGAAGCTCTTACATTGCATTTCCAAATACAATTACAGAGGAGACCTTCTAATGGACTATTATTAGAAATCAAGTCATTTCTATTACCCACTCTAAGCTCTTCTCCAAAACAGGATGTTTAAAAGGCAACATTTATGATGGACTCAGTGAACTGAGTGTGTGAGTCAGATGACCTAAATTCTTCTAAGCCCCTGTGCCTAATATTTTGTGTTAGATGACAGGAGGCTGATAGTCATTCAGCACCTTACTTATGCTTTCTGAACTCCACTTCATATTGTGGTGCAATGTTTCCTCAAGTTACAGAGGCCAGAAAGCATAGCACTGGGTCTGCAACTCTCATCTTTGACGTCAAGGGCTATTTACCATTTATTGCAGACTCTCTGGCCCCTAGACTGTGACCTTGTAGAGCAATCTGCTCTGCTCTGCAGAGAGTACCTGCAACAAAAGAACTGCTTCCATTTTAGATGAAACCTTGGCACAAGAGAGAGCAAGTTTTATTCATACACCTGTCCTTATAGGCAGTGGGAACTTACAGAATTGTGATTCTCTTCTTTCCCTTCACCATGGGGTTCTCCAGTTATGTTTCTGAGAAATTCTCACATCTCCCAAGGCCCTGTCAGTAGTATCTGGTAAAGGCTGACAGCAACAACTGAGCTGAACTAGGGGTTTCCTTCAGGACACAGTGCAAGCACCTTTTGCACCAGAAGAAACACTGCTCTGTTTTGTCATGCCCTTTCTTTACTCCCATAGACAAATCCCACAGATTTTGTTGTTTGTACACTTAGAAGTTTGGCCAGTTGAACTCTACTGGTTAGAAACATGGGGGGAAAAGACCAGTCCTTTGCTGACATGGCTATAGGGTGAAATATTCCTATATAGAAGCAACTACACCAGCAAAAATGCCTTTAGCAAAGACAGGTTATACCATTTGGAGGGCACTGTTAAAACTGCCTCTGCAGAAGAATCCTTTTGCCTCTGTGAACAGCTTTCTCCTGCAGAAAGAGAGGAAAGGTAATGGTTAGGAAAACTATGCCATGCAAACCTTAGGAAGTACCAGCCTGCTGGAGGGAAGGTAATAGTTGCCAGCCTGATAGTCTATTGTAAACCTAGAAAGATAAGGGGAATATGTTAGATAATGAGACACTTAGAAACCACAGTCAAAAGGGCCATCCATATAAGTATCTAGGGATCAGGAACTATCCTGGTAAGGAATGTTTAGTGGGTAAAACCTGAAAATATAGCTTTTATGGAGACAAAACTGCATGGAGTGTGTATGTATTTTAACAACTATATAAAATCTGCAGCCTCTATATAATACACAAAAGCACTCAGAATCCAGCAAACCCATTACTAGTTCTGAACCACAAAAGGTAAGTGTAAGGGGGAAGGTGCATCCCCTGTGAATTCTAGAGTTGTGCACAACTGGGAAAAATATCATAGTTTACACCATTGTATAGAAACAGAGAATCAAGAACTGCTAAGTAAAGTCAGAACAATGGTAGAGGAAAAGAAAGACCTCCCCTCAGTGAAGGTTGGAGACCTTCTCTGCCACCTCTTCCACCTACATATAGGGTAATGGAAATTCCTCCTGTATCATAAAATCATAGAATGGACTGGATTGGAAGGGACCTTAAAGATCATCTAGTTCCAACCCACCTGCCATGGGGAGGGACACTTCCTACTAGATGAGGTTGCTTAAAGACCCAATCCAACCTGGCCTTGAACAATTCCAAGGAAGGAACATCCACAACTTCTCTGGGCAACCTGTTCCAGTGTCTCATCACCCTCACAGGAAAGAATTTCTTCCTAACATCTAATCTAAATCTATCCTATTTCAGTTTAAAACCGTTTCCCCTCATCCTATCACTACACTTCCTAATAAAGAGTCCCTCCCTATCTTTCCCTTCCAGTGGTATCCAGAAATCACCTGTGCATTTCCCCTACCACACTGAGAAAATCCTACCCACACTGCTGAAACCAGGCACTGCTTCTTTCAGGCTCATGTCCTCCTTCAGACAATGTTTAGTGGTAGAGACTTCAAAAGAAAGCTCTAACATTCCATTAATGGAAAGGTAAAGTGCTTCCTCCTAATTTTTGCCAGCTAGAGGCTGGTTTCTGTAGGTTAGTGTTTTGGGGTAGTCATATTGGCATAAGGAACAATGAAGACAGATTTCTTTGTGTTTCAGAGGGGATCCAGCTCACACAATGAAAGCCATTGTAGTGTAACCTAAAATGCTTGGCAGTAGGATGACACATTATGATTGCAGAACGCTTTGTTGCTGGTATTAATAAACACATTGCATTTCATTTCCAAAACAGACACTTTAAATCAGCTGGTTGAATTAACTGCTGGATTTTTCCAAGAGTAGGATTATTTCCCATCTGTGGATGCCTTTTTTACTACAATGATGTTCTTGATACATTCAAGTGAGCTTAAAGTGCACAGTGGAAGAGCTCATAAAAGGAAGGAAAGTTGGGGGTTTTTGAAGCAGCAGAAGCTCTACAATGTTTGGCTGCTAGCTTGCTTTATAAATAGTGCAGTAAACCCTGGTGCTCACTCTTCTCTGAAGCATCTATAATTAAAGGGTGATGGGCCAGATCATGAATGTCTTATTCAAAGTGAGACTGCTCATGGTACAAAGTACTCTGCAGAGTGAGTGAGTTCATCATAATTTGGACTGCTGTTGTCAGAGTTTAGTAATAGACTGCTGTATAAATAGGCCCTTGGAAAGTCCCAAAGTGTTCAAGCCATTATAGTTGCATTAATATAGCTGACAATAATCAGTGGGGAATAGTCTGGTGTCTTCTGGTAAATTCTCAGTGTATCTATGGAAAGGTAACTCCTGTAAGTCTGTGTTGGCATTCAGAAGTGTGTGTGTGGCTTGCACTAGTGTTTCCACTGAGAGGCAGTTGTGCAGACACAAAAAGCCCTTTGTCTTGCTCACAAGGCTGAGAATTCAAGGTTGATTTATTGACATCCTTCTGATGAAGATGAGAGACTTAGATTCTTAGAGTCTCTTGTAGCTGTTGGACAATTTTGTTGCATGTATGTTTACTAGGTGTTTATACTAAATGGATTTATATTAAATCTTTGTTCAAGATTTTCAACAGACATTTGATTTCTATTGAATCTATGGGATTTGATCTACACAGAAACTGAAAAGTACCACTTTCCATCCAGATGTTGAGACTTCGACTCTACAAAGCTCATCTCAATTTTTGATCTCTTCTAGCTTCATTTCCTCATTCAACAAGAAAGATCATTGATACTTTCTTTGCACATTGCAAGTCTTTGCTATAGTTCAAGGTTATTGCAATAAGTAATAGAACTTCATAATAAATATGTAGCTTTCAAGAGCTAATGATTTATACTCTTTTTAATATTCCCAATCAAAACACAGACCATTGGCTACACTCATGCTAATTGCAAGTTCTTTGCTTTTGGCTTGTGTGCTCTGAAGCCTCCTTTGGCTGCTCATCTCTCTGACCTATTGGTCTCCCTGGCACTCTTTCTATTTTTCAGTCTTTCACATAAATGGGATGTCACAGCTCAGTTGCCCTAAACCATCACGATGGTTTTGAGTGGCTGGCTTACTGACTTTGAGTGGTCTGCCTTCCTTCCTTCTTTCCTGCTTTCCTTCCTTCCTTCTTTCCTTCCTTCCTTCCTCCCTTCCTTTCTTCCATTTTCACTTGAAAGCTGTAAGGATGACTCTTAAAACACCCAACAGCAATGGGATGATGAATCATCAGTGTAGAAAGATATGAAAAAGAAAGATTTTATTTTCTTCCAGACATAGCTTCTAGGCTAGCCATGTAAGCCTGTGCAAACATCAACTAAAACTGGACAATTTTTAAGTGGATTACATATTAATTTCTATCCCCACTAATGAAAGCCTTTTATTTTTTGGTCTGATTTGAAAGTTTGAAAGATAAGTTGATATTGGATTGCTACTTAAAACATCCTACATCCAGTGAGGCAATTCTATTCCAAACTAAAAACAGCTTGGAGAAAATCTTGCCCTGTTTTCAGGCTTGTTAAAATTGCAGTAAGCTTGGTTCATGTTGGCAACCATAGGTTATGAATTAGGAGGAGGACATGTGTATCCACTGTTCAATAATAATAACTTGAGAAACTCTTTCACTGTGAATCTATGATTGAATGAATGTAGAAGATGAAGGCACCAGCAGTAGTTCTTTCAGTTATTCTGGTCATCAAGCTATTAGAAAGTTTTAGCAATAAGATTCTGCCCTCATTATATAACTTTTATTCTGTTACCTCTCTGCATAGTTGGAAATAAGTCAGTGAGAGTAAAGAAAAACCAGCTTATTGGAGAAACTGTAAAAAAATCCTTGGAAAAAAGGGTCTCTGTTTTTACAGGTGGGTTTTCTGTTGAGATGAAGACTGAATGAGCACGAAAATGAAATGGCAAAGAGATCTCTTCTGTCTATAGATCAGAAGCAAACTGGACCACTGAGGAAGTCAGAACTGTTGCTACAAATAACTTTCCACCAGGGTTTTGGTTGGGGGAATTTATTTTTTTCCAGGTTTTCAAGAGGGAGCAATACATTTGTCAGCCTCTTCATTATGCTGCAGTAATTAAAAACAAACAAACAATTAGCCAAGAAAACCTTCAACCTAAATTGGGCTTTTTTTGACATCTAGATCTTAATCCTTTTTCCTTTTCTATTTTTTTTTTTCCAGGACCTAATTTCATGGGCCACTTTTATATCTCAGTGTGATTATATATGAATGAAGTCCCTGTCACATAAAAAGGACAAGGTCAATACAGATGAAAAATAGATACAACAATAATCTTTTTAGAAAGGAATAAGGGCATTCATATTCATAATGGTAAATTTTAATCAAATAGCACAAAAAGGCCCAGGAACACAAAGGCTAGATAGCTAGTGGAGAACTCCATAGTCAGTTATTCTTGGTAATAATAATGGCAGCATTCATCATTTGATTTTGAATGTCAGAATGAAACAAGTTCACACACCATCTCCCTGCTGGGGTGGGGAGGGAAGTAAAATAAATGGACTGAGTTTCATTTAAGGCCCTTAAAAACTGGAGGGGGGAGAAAAGAGAAGAGGACAAAGATCTTTGGAAAGAGACAAGTGAGAAAATGGGAATGCATTGCCATGAAAAGCATTCTCAGGGACACTTGGAGTGGAAGTCTGACATCCTCTGAAATACACTGCATGTTTTGCAGGGAACATCTCTGTTACACCCATGTGGTGTCACTGGGTTTGCAGGTGGTTGCATTGTGAAAATTGGAAGCAGTTCTTAACCATTATGTAGTAGACTGCATTTTTTAACATTCATTTTCACTGGGCCTGTTGCTTTTTCCCATAGTATTTATAGTGACCAGCAGAGAGTTTCAGTGTGAGCTGAGCTTTTACTATTGTTTTGGTTTTAGCTGCCAGGAAAAAACTGACCTCTTATGGCCTTGGGCAAGTCTGGCTTGTGTTTAGATGGGTGATCAACTACATTTTAATTTAAGTGAAAATAGCTTTATGCAGAAATAGGTTGAGGGCCAGCATCTTGGACATGCAAGGAAGAACTAACAGTCCCTTCTTCATCCTATTACATGGTGAGCATAAAAGGGGATAATGAGAACAGTCCTTCCTTTCAAGAGAGAAAAGATTGCTTCCCCTGTAGAGTGCCTCACCAGAAGAATGGTGTGGGGAGGGAGTGCAATAGGAAAAGCAACTGCCATTTGGCAGGCACTGTGCCTGGTTTGCTGTGGAGGAGAAAGTATGCCACATTCAAGAGGAGACTGTAGGAAAGGAACACCCAGCACTTAGGGGAAATCTGAAGGGCACTGTGCTTCCCTCATGAGCAAAATCTCCTCAAAATCCCTCAAGGACAGTGTCCATTCTGCACCTCCTAACCAGGTGGCATCCTCCTGAAAAGCAGCTCAATTTGTTAGGAAGTGCTAAATACATAAACCAGTACATAAAACAATAGCTAAAACTATGGTGATTTTATATAAGCCTGGGCTTATATAAATACCTTTCTTTGTGCATGTTGTCTACTCATTTCCTATAAGACACAAGTCTCTGTGTAAGAAACAGACCAAAAATGACACAACTTTTCACAGAAGACCACAGAAAAATAATAAATATACTCTGTCAACATGTTAGCACAGACTGAGATTTAAGTAAATGTTAGAAGACAAAAGAATGAAGTGCATTCTCCTCAAAAGTGAAAGGGAATATTAAACCAATCCAGTGACAGATTGCTAGCAGTCTTCTGGAGTGTCTAACCAAAGCACATGCTCAGGGCATGACTATACAGTCCCAGCCACAGCTGAAACATCTTTGGCATAATCTGATAGCTCATCTTTCTGGACAACAAGGTAAAGCTTGGTTCAGATTCAAACAAAGGAGAAAATGGAAAAACTAAAGAAGAACTCACCAAATCCCACTGATTATTTTGTTGCAGCTTTAAACATAACAAAAAGAGTCACACCTAATATTATTTTATCTTTTGTAAAAGCCATTGAAAAACTGAACAGTCACCAAGACCATATGCTTTGTTGTCAAGTTTTACTCTCCAGGCAAACTTTATGGCAAATTTATAACCCATGTAATATGTTAGGTTTTAGCAGGTCTGCTGACACAGCCTTTTGCTGTGGTGCTCACAACAGCAGTAAATAAGCCTTCCATTTTTGATTTATGGTAGCACAAAAGCTTGATCTACATTCCACCAAACTCAATGGGACTCTCTCCTTTGACTTCAGTGGAGGCTGAATCAGGCATATAAATGAGATGGGAGACAGTCTTGGAGAGCTTAATTCACAACATGAGAAGCCAGGTAGGTGGGAAGGTGTTTTACTTATTCTTTCTCCTTTTCAACCACCAACAGGTCATCTGTAAACAGAGCATGAACATTTGACATCCTTTTGAGGCTCATGTTTCTGTGAGTGGGGCATGAATCAGCCCTGGCCTCTGCCTTTGTTCAGAAGCACTTACTGGGGTTTTGTAGGTGGGAAGCCAACTTGTTGTAAAAAGTGGCATCAAAGGATTACTACGATCCTCTAAAGCATACTGGGACAATGAAGGAAGGGTAAAACTCTGGTAGTTCAGGTCATGAATGAATCACAATTGCTAACACAGATCTTCTGAAGCTTCAGCTTCTCTGGGAAATCCAGGCTGGGGCCAAGAATGGTGTCAAGATAATTGATGCCACTGGCATCACAAATGCAGAAGAAAACAAGTAGAAACTGAGTCACCAAACAGCAAACTGCTCCTGCCATCTTAGATGCTAAAACCTAACAGCCTGATGTGAAGGAGACCTGCTGTCATAGAAATAATGAAGAGGCCAAGAGGTACAAGTAGGTTGACCAGTTATTTCCATGCATCCAAATTCCACTTGGGAATTTTTAAAGCTAAGGTCACTGAACCTCAAACCTGAGTTGATTGGTAAAAAATCAGAGTGAATCATTTCCTCCTTTTTCTGACTTCTACATCCCAAGCTAGACAAGCTCAGTGGTTATATAATTGACAGCCTAGGGTAAAAGTATCACCCCTGTGTTAAGTTCACCAGGATCTTCCAAGTACTTTAAAAAGCCTATAAACCCTGTACAATCTTCACACCAAATGTTACAAAGGAATGTGTTTGCACTTTTTGCAGGTAGGCTCTTACAGCCAAGTTTAATCTCTTACTCTTTCTGTGTGGTGAAATACAAGTTTCCTGGCTATTATTCACCTATATTTTTGTCAGAACACTCTGCTGCATTGGGTTTTAAACTTATTTTGGTTGTTCAGGCTTTGTGGTCAAAAAGCCATTTGAGCTCTGCAGCCATTTGAAAGGTCATGCAATGACTGTGACAGGATGGATTTGTTTGCTTTCTGACAAAGAAGTTTCCCATCAAATTCCCACCAACTGCAGATGAAGTTGTGCAAATGGAAGGTAATGGAGGGTATGTGATGGGTGAGAAATCAAGATGGGCACCATGAAAGCCAATCCACAACTCCATAGAATCACGGAGTGATTTACATTGGAAGAGACCTTCAAAGGTCTTCCAGTTCAACCATCTGGGACATCTTGCACCCAATTATGCTGCTCAAAGCCCTGCCTATTTCAGCACAAACAAAAACTATGCAAAATTAGATCAGTATGGATCTAACCCTTAGAATGGGGGAGGGGGAAATAATTTCCAATTCTAAAATTCCATAACCAGATTGTTGGCTTTTAGTTTTATCTGCCAAAGAAATTCACCTAGAATTACAACTGGGTGGAAATCTGCCATGGAAGACTCCATATGATATCTGAAACCAACCAAATAAAAAATCATGCTAGAAAAATAGCTGTTTAAAGATTTTACACAACTTTGGGGTTTTTTTTTTAGTGAAAATATGCAATTCAGTTTGCTAATTGCATTTTTTGTGTGTGTGTCTGCATTGGAAGGCTACTGTTTTAACAGCTTTCCACTAATCTAGCTTTTTTATGATCAGATGAAAGGTATGTTTTTCTAGTCTGTAAAATGAGCACCCAGTTACTGGCCAAAACTTACATCTCTATAAATTTAACTAATAACAACATGTACTTTGGTAGATAGAGTATCCTGGGAATAACTCCAGGAACACAGAGCTTATCTCTCACCTTTTTTTTTTTAATTTTGAAGGTTTGAAGCAACTTTATTTACTTGTAAGGTTCTCATAGGAATGTAAATGACTGCTCCATCACTTCGCCTCCACCGTTACTTTTCTTCAATCTGATGAGTGCCTAATAAAATATTAACTTAGTTTGTGCCTAGGGTGAAATATACAATAGGGAGATGACAGTGATCTGTGTAATCAACCCAATGTTCCTTTTCTTATGCCAGGAAGAGTGCAGACATAGCAATCCTTTAGGCTTTTCTTCAGATAACTAGCAAAGAATCATCTTTAATTCAGTCATGGATGCTGTCTGCTATTATTGGCATAGGGTTGTTTTCAAATACAAAGAGGAGCAGAAGAGTACATGTCATCTTAATCCAATATAAAATAAAGGACCCTGTTTTATTATTTACTCAGATTACAATTAGATATCCATGTGTCCATGATTAATATTAAGAAGCTGTGCCTTTACATGCTCGACTGATTTCCACTTGTGTTCAACAACCAAGTCTCCTTCTGGAGAGAACAGAAGCTGAAAGCACCTCAGAAAATATCATGCCACTTTTGCTGGAGATTCTCAGTGTGCACAGATTTAACTGCCTGCTTGCAAAGATGTGAACACTATGTCTAGCAACCACAAGAAGCTGTCCATTTGCAAAGCACTTATGTATTTTTACTGATCAATACCTTTGATTACCCTTTCCCACACTTATTACCTTCTGGCAAAACCAAAATGCTCTCAGGCATTTGATAGATGCCATAGGTGGGAAAAATAACACTAGAATCTGGGCATTCTTGATCTGTGGGCCTGCAGTCAGACTAGTAGGAGATATCTTTTTAGAAGAGAAGAATAGCAAATGTAGATTTCATAACTCACTTAGAAGGCTGTTCTGAAAAAGACATGGACCTGCTCAAGCAAGTCCAGAGGAAGGGTATGAAAATGATCAGAGGGCTGGAGCATGTCCCCTGTGAGGACAGGCTGAGGGAGTTGGGGTTGTTCAGCCTGGAGAAGAGAAGGCTCCCAGGAGACCTCATAACAGCCTTCCAGGACTTAAGAAGGGAAGGAAGTCCTTATCAGGGATTGCAGTGATAGGACAAAGGGGTAATGTTTTTAAACTGAAAGAGACTAGGGTTACATTAGACAGTAGAAAGAAATTCTTTATAGTGAGGTTGGTGATTCACTGGAACAGGTTGGCTAAGGGAGTTGTGATTGCCTCATCCCCAGCAGTGTTCAAAACTAGCTTGAATGAGGCCTTGAGCAACCTGGTCTAGTGGAAGGTGCCTGAGCCTATGCCAGGGGGTTGGAACTAGGTGATCTTTGAGGTCAAACCAACCCAACCATTCTATGACTCTCAAGATACTGAAGTCTTTATTTCCATTACTTGATCAAATTCTGCTGGTAGGCATCCACTCAGAACTAACTCAGTATTTACAGTTATAGCTGGTTTCACTCCCATCTCTACCTAAAATTGACATTCTGTGATTCTGTGAAATTCCCTCAAACTCCAGGACATTTTCATTCCAATTTTCATTGTGTGTTCAGTATGTGATTCAAAGCTGGGGTCCAACTGTCACTCAGCCTTACCCCTGCCTGTCCCTCTAACCCTTACAGTTCTCTCATGCTTCATAGAACCTCATTCACATGACAGGGGAGACAGTAAGATCCACTGACAAAAGACCACAGGGAGGATGAGTATATGCCCAGAAGTCCAGCAAGATGTGACCTCCACTGATCCAGGTGACCACTGCACCAAAGAGACTGACAACTTTACTAACTCCTTCCCTTGTGCTGGGCTCAAGTAGGTGTCAGACTTCAGTTGTCTTTGCTGGACATGCTGCTGCCCTGGGGTCTGAACCTCCTTCCTGCCTTCTTGTGATTCCACCAGAGCCTTCAAGAACCAACTTGCTTTCTCCTCAGGCCTTTCTGTCAAACTCTTATGACACTTTCCATCAGCTAGAACTTTATGTGGACTGTTGAAAAAAGGAGGGAATTATCATTACAGGACAAGATAGAACATAATTATGAACCTATCTATATTTACGTCTGAGAAGAAAGTACTGCAAAACAGCCTTGGAATTCAACCATGTGTTCATCCATACAATTTTTGGCCCAGGCTCAAATTCATCTCTTGCAGAGATGAAAACCAGTGACTGCAGAGCAACACTCCAACAGTTCAGTCCAGGAAGTGCAGAAAATTCTATCAAGTTATAACTGCAAAGGACATTTCAAGTAGCAATATATAATAATCCATTTTAATAGCTCCAAACTATAATTTATCCATAATTAAGAGATCCTATTTCTGCATAAGGATGAGTGGGCTATGCAGACAACACCTCAGCTTTACATCAACTATCAAACACTCTTAATAGCACTTTCTATCATGTTTGGATTCTATTCATATAAACCCACCACCACTCTATTCTGAATCTTTAGTAAGGCAATCAGCAAAGTAGATTTCTTTAGCTGTGAAAAACTTGTTAATATAAGCAAATACTTTCTTCTTAATGAAGACAGACTTGTTAATTTCCAATGACATGACTGTGTCATGGAACAAATGAAGTAAATGACTCTATTTAAATTTGCCCCCAAAAGGAGATGTCATTTCTTGTTTAGTCAGAGGAGGAGTGTGCCAATCAGTCCCTCTAGGCCGATAGCGAACTCTTGACTACAATCATTGAGCAATTGTTCACCTTAGTAATCCCATTACTAAATAATCATTTAGTCCACCCACATTGGGACCACAGCAGTGGTCTTCTTAGGCAAAAAATTGTTCATGGGTGTGAGCAGGATTTTCACGCTCTAGTCCTTGACATCTATATTTCATGTACGGGGAAGGAGTGTTTCCTGTCAAACAACCATGCGCACCTCAGTGCCCAAGCACGCAAAGCCCAAGGCTGAGTCAATCACAACTGCCATTAAAGTACAGTCCTCATATTTTATGCAATTGCCTTTCTGATAGATCATAAGACACCAAATATTTAGATTAAAATGGTACAGCACAGCAGAAATCCTCAATATTTCCTGCCATATACTTTCTTAAGCGATCAAGGGTGGAGTGGGGAGTGAACCTGACACAGCTGTGTGTGGATCATCTGCCCCTGAAAATGTTTTCCATCTGTTAATACTACAGTAATTTTTTTACTTATGAAACTTTTCTGCCTACATGATTGTTTTACACATGGACACTCAGAATCATCAAGGATGGAAGAGAACTCTAAGATCATCAAGTCCAACCGTCAACCTCTCCCCAGCATGCCACTAAACCATGTCCCTAGGTACCACATCTGTAAGCTTTTTGAACTCCTCCAGGGATGGTGACTCCATCACTGCCCTGGGCAGCCTGGGCCAATGTCTAACAACTCCTTCTGGGAGGAAAAGCTTCTTGACATCCAATCTAAATCTCCCCTGGTGCAACTGAAAGCCATTTCCTCTTGTCTGTGTTTATATGCAGAGCTGTGAGGAGAAGTGTTTGTGTCTGTGCCCACTGCCTGGTTTCTGGTATGGCTGGCTTACATACTTTCTTCCTCCACTCTCAGTATGGAAGTCCCCTCTGCCAGGCTCATTCCAGCCACTCTTCCACTCTTTCCATCTTATACTGATAGTGTGTCCATTCCCACAGTCTGGCATGATGTCACTTGAGCATTGTCACAAACATGTGACTTTAATTTGTTTAATAGCCTGGTTTCCAGTATTTCTTGGGAGAGAGTATTGAGGGACATAGGAGTACAGGAAGGCTGGATGCTCTTTAAGGATGAAGTATTGAAGGCTCAAGAGCAGGCTGTACCCACGTGCTGTAAGGCAAGCAGGCAGCACAGGAGACTGGCTTGGTTGAACAGGGAGCTCTGGCTGGCACTCAGGGAGAAAAGGAAAGTTTATAGACTTTGGAAGAAGGGGCAGGCCACCCAGGAGGAATACAAAATGGTTGTGAGGCTCTGTAGGGAGGGTATTAGAAAATCCAAAGATCAGTTAGAAATCAATCTGGCCTCTGAGGTTAAGAATAATAAGAAATATTTTTTTAAATATATTAGTAGCAAAAGGAGGCCAAATGAAGCCCTCCATCCCCTAATGGATGCACAAGGGAAGTTAGTGACAAAGGATGAGGATAAGGCTGAGGTGCTTAATGAATTCTTTGCCTCAGTCTTTAATAATGAGTCTATTGTTACAAAGGAAATCTATTCCCCTAATCTGGGGAATATGGTCAGGGAAAGGTGTGACTCCCCCCTAGTCCAAGA
>VWZX01004965.1:36146-48278 GCA_013399015.1 Galbula dea
TCAGGGGTCTGGAGAACAGGCCTTATGAGGAGAGGCTTAGGGAGTTGGGGTTGTTTAGCCTGGAGAAGAGGAGGCTGAAGGGAGACCTTATCGCTCTCTTCAGCTCCTTGAAAGGCCATTCTAGGGAGGCGGGTGTTGGCCTCTTCTCCCTTGGGACTAGTGACAGGACTAGAGGGAATGGGCTTAAGCTGAGCCAGGGTAGGTTTAGATTAGATATTAGGAAGAATTTCTTTACTGAAAGAGTGGTGAGATATTGGAATAGGCTGCCCAGGGAGGTGGTGGAGTCACCATCCCTGGAGGTATTTAAGAAGAGGATAGATGTGTTTCTTCAGGAGATGATTTAGGGGTAAGAGTAGTGTAGGGCTATCGGTTGGACTAGATGATCTTGAGGGTCCTTTCCAACCCTAATGATTCTGTGATATATGTGTATGTGTGTGTGTGTCTGAAACAGAAGTGTGGAGCTGCATACACCGACAGTAAGTGGGTAACTTAGCTGGTGGGTACGATCTGTGCTAGACCTCTGCAAAGGTGTGCCCTTTTTCCACACAAACATGCTGGATTTGGTAACACTTCAGTTTTATCTAGGTAGTAATCCCTGCATGGATAAAAACATTTATGGTTGTCCTTAGAAACCATTCCTTATAAAGTAGTGTTTGCATTGGTTTCATATAATCGTTTCAGAAATGGTAAGCTCTTGAAGAAAGAGAAAACAAAGAAACTGTGATAAGAAAAGCAGACACATAAAGGATTGCTTTTGAAAATACACTGGAACATGATGGTGTTCAGCAGAACTATTATCACTGCAGGTTGCTCAAAGTTTCCACTCAACAATCACTTTTTTACAGAATGCAATGTCCTGGACATTTCAAAACATAGTTTGGTCAGACTTGAAATACAAGACACCTGTAATCTCTCTTTTTAAAGTATCTGATCTGCCTACACCCCAAACTTTCTTGACCCCAAGACTCTTTGTAAAAGCAAAATACTCTTCCCTCCAAAGAGAAGAGAGACCTGATATAAACAGGCACAGAGACAATGAAAACTTGGGGTTGAGGGTTTTTTTTCAGCTTTTACACTGATAGGTATGTTCACCAGCAATGAAGAGCAGTTCATAGGGTATTGCAGAAATGGCAGTGAGCAGTTTGGGATCTGAAAGGCACTACTTAATATAATCAAATGCTTACTGTGCTGGAGGAGCTGAGACCTCCTATCAAGAAACAAGCAGCAGCAGATCATTAGTCTGCTGGAAGGAGGTATGTGGAAAGAATTAAGTAAAGCTGTTTGATTTTTGTCTGGTGGGAGGTTTGGGGTGGATTGCAGAATGAAGTAGATGAGACACATGAAGCTTTAGAAACCCACTCTGTAAATGGAGATCACAAGCCACATACTAATTTCCTACCCACACAGCACCGGGGGCAAAGCAGAAATGTGGGTGCTGTGAGTAGGGGTGGCTGCAGGATGAGAGATCTTCCCCAGGCTCTGCACACTGGCAAGAAGCAGTTGAAGCTGAGATGGGTTTTGGGACAGGTCAAAAGCATAGACTACGCTTAACATATTCTGAAGACATAGCATGAAAAGGGTTTCTGTGGCTTAATACACCAGTGCTAAAAAGGATTTCTAGGGATTTAACCAAACAATAAGAGGGTAGTGGTAGTAAACTGGATATCTAATAAAAAGGCATTCTTCATCTTTGCTGTATGTACTGTGGATGATGCAGAAGCACTCTGTAATTCTACAGTCCTTTGCCATGAAATTTGTACTTAAAAAAACATCAATATCTCAGCATGAGGTACAGGAGCTGAGGAACCATAATAGAATCTCTGGATTTTAATCTATGAATGTTTATTTTCAAGTGGCATAAGATAAAAGAACAAGTTGAAGGAAACATTGCTGCAATCAAGGGCCTTTGAACCCTTGCATTAAGTTTTGAACTGATGGCCAAGACCCTGGCAAGTCTCAAGGTTTCATTTAAAACATCATCTGGGCTTTCTGTTTCTCTAAGGTTGCACAGTTTCTTCTATTCTGCATCTTATCACTTTGCTGTCTTCCAACTATCAGGATTATAATGGTAGATTTAGTTTTTTCCTGTTGCATTATTTTGGAGGAGGTAGAAGGTCAACTTGTGAATGCACCGTTTTATCCACCACTCACAATTTCGGTTGATTAGAACTGGCCCACTGATTCATCTAGTCTGTATTTTTTGAACTTTAAGTATCAGCAAAAAATATGACCTATTTTTGACAAGGTCTGTTGAAATTTGCATATTGTCCACTAACACTGAACTGAAGCAGTTCATAACCATTCCTGAATGTTGTCCTCAAAAAATCTCCATCTTGGGAATATGAAACGAAGCGGCGGCTCGGCCAGGGCTCTGGGCACCTCAGAAAAGGATGGGATGGATCAGCAGGGGACTCAGAGCCACCATGTTCTTGCACTGTTATAGTGATGAGTGCAGGGATGGAGCCTACACTCTGAAGGTAGTGGAGAAAGGAAGGCAGAGAGGCTGGGATGGGAAGGTCAGAGGACAGAGGCGGTGGACGGAACCGTCCCGGCACTACAAAGCACTGTAACAAAATGCCCAAGCAAACTAAAAGAGCCCCAAACTAGCCTAAAACACACCAAAACTGCACAGAAGCACCCCAAAAAAGCCCACAACAGTCACAAAGCAGAGCGAACCCCCCCCAAATATCCCTCAGACACACGAAACCAGCCTCCTGTGAGCAGGAGGTGAAAGGGGTGGGGATGGGAGGCTGAGAGGGGGTGGGAGGCCGAGAAGGGGAAGAGGCCAGGAGAAGGTGGTTGAGAGACCAGGAGTGGCTGTGTTTTGTGGTGTCCAGCAGTGGACAGGTTTGAATGCCATCAGTGCAGTAAGAAGCAGGCACTCTTTAGTGCAGTGCGGGCTGCCCACGGGGCAGTAGAGTTCTCTCAGTGTCCGTTGAGCTCTGCACTGCTGTGTCAACGTCTGCTGCAGTGCCTTGGGCTTGGTTTACATATATGGAATGGAGCTACAAGATTAAGCATAACATAAAATCATATAAAAATATGACAATGAAATCTAACTCTTTTGCTAACACCTTGGGACACCTCTCCAATGATGCAACTCTCTAGAATTCTTTTCAGGACATACATATTAAGACAAGCCATTCTTTTTATCCTTCTTTAACTTTGAGGTACACAACCGGTTTACTCAGCTATACAAGAACACTTCAAGCAAAAGCACCATGTGCAAAAGGTAGCAGTGATCTGACCTGCTTTTCAGTATCTTGATTATGACTTCTTCAGTGTGACAATCAGGGCTGTAGGCTACATCAGATGCCCTTGGTATCTTACATCCATTACAGGAATATTTTCTGGAGAGCTGATCCTGCTCGTTGTCAATGTTATTTCAGTAATGGTATTAGTAACTTCCATTTTGCTGAAGGTTGTTCTGAGCATTTGATGCCCTTTGGAGCTGGAGGAAAACTCTCATGTTTTTTCCTGCAGATATTTGGGGCCTCATCCAAGTCCCTTGGATCACACCCCAATCCACACTTTGGTGTATTCTCCTAGAAAGCTTTTCTCTGTTAACTGCTGCCACATCTGTCTCTCTTTAACATTTATTGTAAGAGTTGTTCAGTCCCTAATAATATTAAGCACATAGTGTGTTTGTTTCTTTTTTTATTCAGCTCTAATAACTCACATATTGACAATTTTTTATTTTCTTTAAGAAATTTTGTTGGTTTGGGTTTTTTCCTTTTATTCCTACAGGAAACCCATCTCTCTGAAAAGGCACATGAAAAATCATCCCAGTACTGAGTTGTTTGAATCTTTACAGCCACTCATACATCTTAAGTATTGAAATCTTAATCCACAATGACCTCTTCCAGCCTTTAGCCATCTTGACAGTGTCTGTTCCCCTTGTACCCTTGGCCCTGTGTTAGTGTGTTTCCTTTTTTTACTTTTTTTGCTTTATTTTCTATACTACATTTAACTAGTGAGTTTAGCCTGAGGGCTTTGCTTTTGGGTGTTTCAACATGTCATGGGGAAGGGAAGTCAGTACTTTCTTTTCTTTTTAGCTAGCATAAATAGACTGTGATCTACTAGCTGCAGAGGTATTCCCACTTCTGCAGCTACCAGAGAGAGGCTCTTTAAAAGCCTTGCTCACTATTTATAGTCTATGGTCATAACTCCACTTGGGAAGATGAAAACTTCTCTATAGTCAAATCTTCTTGGCACCAGAATCTGAATCAATTCATTTTTAGACTCTTGTCTTTTGACAGACACTTATTCCTGTGGCATTTTTCTTATGAACTCCCTTGGAAATGTGCCCAGGATTATTTTTGTTTATTCCTTCCAAATTTCATTCCACCCACACTAACACAGAATTTTAATCCTTCCCTGCTGGCAGCAAGGGGATTTGCTACAATATTGGAGAAATATGTTAAAGAAAAATTTCTTTTTCATCCCACCCTCTAAATTGCTGGTCTCTGCTGGTAGGAACACAATCTTCACAATTCATTCCAAGCTGACCAAGGCAGCTGTCTCAAATCCTGAGACAGTGGAAGACTGTAGGTGTCCCCTCTCCTTTGACACCAACCAGCTCCAAAGCACAAGGAGACCTCAAGCTGTGCAGCACCTGCTTTTATTTTATTTGTCAACATGCACTTCTGCCTGGGTTGTTTCTAACTCTGCAGTCAAAATATAGATGTTTAGATAATCTAATTCAGGTTGGCATTCATAACAGTTTCTTCAAGCTTGGTTCTCAGCACCACGTGTAAGAAACCAGACAGTCTGTGCCCTTCCACTCCCTCACTTGTTTATTCCAGTTTATGCCTCAGATTACCTCTAGGCAAAATAGTGCCAAGCCCTTCTGTAAACAAACACAGCTATTACAAGGCACTTACACAAAGAATTGAACCTGACATCTTGTCTGAATGGTGGCAAACTGCAAATTCGACTAGCTTGAGCTCTGGGATTAAGCAGTGCCACAGCTGAGGGTGCTGTGCCATAGGTGGCACAGAGAACTTCCCCTGGGGACTCCCTTGGCTGCAGCATTCTCATTAAACCCACCTGTCCCCAGGGGCACAGGAAAGGATTTGTTAAATCTTTAGAACCAACATCTTGAAGCAATTTTTGAACTACCAGCAGGAGTCAGGGGAAGGAGCAGGGCTCTGGTGTGATGTTCTGCCTACCACCTAATCCTTTCAAGAGGCAAGTTGCTGCAGGCTGGGCCAGTTTCTGCTTTCATGTGGCTTTCCACTTCATCTTCCATAAAAGCCAGATGTACTGGGGTTTGATTCTTCACCTGGCTTTACCTGGCACCTCTCTTGCATCTACCCTTTTTGATAACAAAACATCTGTTACTCAGAGGTTTCACTGCATTATTATTATTACAGTCCTTGGTAGACATATAGAATCATAGATTTGTCACAGTTGGAAGAGACCTTAACGATCATCTAGTTCCAACCCCCTGCCTGGCAGGGACACCATCCACTAGATCAGGTTGCCCAGAGCCCCATCTAGCCTTGCCTTAAAATCTTCTAGGGGTGAGGCTTCCACAACCTCTGTGGGCAACCTGTTCTGGTTTCTCACCACCCTAATGGTGAAGAACTTCCTCCTAATATCCAGCCTAAATCTACCCTCCTCTAGCTTGCATCCATTTCCCCTGTTTCTATCACTACCTGACCTCCTAAAAAGTCCCTCAGCAGCTTTCTTGTAAGCCCCCTTCAGACACTGGAAGTATATCCCTCTCCCCCCTCCCAAATAATGGTAAAAGTGCAAGGCACTAAGTTCATCAGATGAAAAATCTGATCCTTCTTGCTAGTGTTAAACTCTTTGTGACACATCACACAAATAACTGTAGTAGACTTCCATGCAGTTCTTTGGCAGTGCTGCCCATCAGCTAGTCAAAGTGCTAGCAAGGAAGATCCCTACCTCACCCAGAAGGCTACAGAAAGGTCTAGATAATACAATTTGCCCCACATGACTTTCACATTTGCTGATTTAACTAAGGTAATAGTGGTACTTGGTGATGCTCTTTCTATTTATGGAGACTTCTTGGCTATCTTTCTTGTTGTCAGTCTTACCTTGTGTCTCTGAGATGGACTTACACCTACTTGGTGCATTATTGATCTTAAGAGATGGGTAGGCAGTGATATTGAATTCTGGCCCTTCTCCTAATGTATTCCAGGAAGCATGCATTCCTCACTGTCAGAAATGTTCAGCAAACATGATTCCTGCCACCTTCACTCACAAAGGAAGCATTGGCTAGAAATGTTTGCCTTTTCTAACAAGGGATTTTATTTTTCCATTGGCAAGCACTGCTTGTACCCCTGCAAACTTCAACAGTTTAAGGAAATTCATCTCTTGTTAGGATCTGAATTATGCATAATATTCTCAGTGTGCTAAGGAGTGGGCCCAGATAACAATATTAGTGTTTTCACCCACTAAGTGGAACAAAATGTAGAAAATGTGTCTTTATTTGGTATACAATATGCTAAGAAACAAATATGATAAATGATTTGGTATACAATATGCTAAAGAACAGTCAGTCCTTCTATTCTAGTCCAGCCTCTACAGTAACTTGTTTATCAGATCACTTTCTTGTTCTTTTCACTTTTACTTTACTGTTGAAAGAATGTAATCTGCCTTGAAGAGCCTTACAAAAGCTATGGCATTTACAAAACTCTTCAGTGATCCTGCCTAAAAATTTACAGTATAAGTGGCAGGGTTTGTTTTTATTCAATGTCCTGGCTTAATATCTACATGCCTCAGGTCAGATTCATTAGCTACCAAAATCAACTGCCTAGAGAAACAATATCCTTATTACTAAATGGAAAACAAGCAGGATACTTTGTGGTGGCAGTCTCAGAGAAGCTTGAAAACTTATTTTGCATGTTGCCCTAGAAAACACATTCTGCCTAAAACAGATGTGAATTTCATCAGTTATAAGGAAAGATGAAATGACACAACTGGGTTCTGAGATGGGTTCTTTTTGATTTTCATAGTATATTTTGTTCCTCATGGCTCATTGCTGCTTTCTTTTGACTAAAGATAATTATTTGTTTTAGAGCTGTGGCATGGATAACCATTTCCCTGAAATATTTCGCTTCTTGTCTGTGAGGTTTTTTCTAGTTAGTTTCTTGCTTCATTAAGGAATGTGTTTTGTTTTGGTTTGGTTTGTTTTTAAATGAAATTAGCCTTGATTTGTTAAGTCTGTAAGTCTGCTTGTTACTATGGTCAACTATCAGTCTGGGTTTTTGGGTGAAAGTTTCATTTAATATAGCTGCATATTGCAATTGTTGTTTCAGACAACAGTTTTTTCCCAGGGATGAGATAGGTCACACTCTGAGCAGCAGTGTAGATCATCACTTGCTTTCTTTTGGTTTGGTTTGGGTTTTTTTGACTTTCTTCCATAAGCCTGGAGTAAAAGATGTGTACATGAAGAATTATCATAATTCTTGCATCACTTCTTCATTTCATGGTGCATAACTGTGTCCCTGCAAAGAGAGGAGCAGGCAGCTGCCCTGACTGAGATGCTTCCCTCTCATGTCCTTTCTAAGTGCCTCATGAGACAGACCTCAAGAAGGAAGCACCAGTCTATGTCACTGGAGGTACCTTCAACTCTATCCAGAGAGACATCTTATTCACCTAATGCAAGTGTGCATCTAACCTTAAAAAGATGTCTTTCTCTAGCTCCCATCTTTGACTTTTGGTTTTAATTTATCTCTTAAATAAGGGCACCTTTCAATCTCTACTAACAACATTGTGAGCTTTGGTACTTCCTTTAGGCACAGTCTCACCAGACAATTAAGGGAAGCACATCCAGATCTAGTAGGAATAGTCCTAGTCATAATAGGACAGCCACAGTAATCCTCCTCAGGAGTACTATGAAAGAAGGATTTCTTTACATTTACCTTCATTCTAAGTTTTGGGAATAAGCTTCTTGAAAAAATAAGCTCCATTTATTTCTGTGAAATCTTTTCCTGTTTCATTTTAACAATGATAAGCTGATTATTGACTATCTGCTGTATCAAGTTTTAAAAGCATGACTAGAAAATACCAGTACAGTATGTTAAGGGAAGTGTCCCAGAGGGAGGAGGGGGGAGAAGAAAAGAAAGCTAAGATAGAAGACACAAAAATGAGTTTATTTAGAAAGAAAAAGAAAAAGAAAAAGAAAAAGAAAAAGAAAAAGAAAAAGAAAAAGAAAAAGAAAAAGAAAAAGAAAAAGAAAAAGAAAAAGAAAAAGAAAAAGAAAAAGAAAAAGAAAAAGAAAAGGAGAGGAAAGGAAAGGAAAGGAAAGGAAAGGAAAGGAAAGGAAAGGAAAGGAAAGGAAAAAGGAAAGGAAAGGAAAGGAAAAAGGAAAGGAAAGGGAAAAGAGAAAAGAAAAAACTGCAAGGTGTTAGTAGACTGAAAGAGATAAGGTGGTTGGAAGTGAAGAAATAGCACATTTGTCTGTGGAAAAGAAACAGAACTCTACAACAGTCATTCAGTAATTGACTATTCAGACTGGAACTTGCTACCTTTGAGCTATGACTTTCTATCCAGTAAGATCTTATTATAAAATCTATGAACACAGAAGCTTTCTATTATTCTTGAGATGGTCTTTAAAGGTAGTAATTACAATTAATTCATGAAGTAATCACATGCTATTGATTATATATTATATATTGATTATAAAAGAAATTAATCAATTTACTTTAAAGCAAGCTAGAGGCACACAATTTACAAGAGTATCAGATTAATTTTTGTGTATTCTTTATTTAGCTGTCAAATAACAGGAAAAATTCACTATTGGTTTATGTATAGATGACTTTGAATAGAAGTTTATATTTCTGAGGTGGAAAATACTGTTGTTAAATGACTAAGTCAAACACAGTTCTATGTGGAAAGTAAAGTGCTTTCTTAGCTTGGTTTGAAAATCACTGCCATGAGCCTTAATAATTTAATATCCTAAGAAATCTGATTGTAGGATTTCAGACTTAGTTGCTCTTCAAGTTATTTAGCTAGAAGCCACTTGCCACCCTCACTTAAAATGTTTGTTCCCTCATAGGAATACTTGCTTCCTGATCTTCCCAGAGTTTTATTATCTTTCTACAAATGCAACAGGAAGACCTACAAGCCCCAAACTCCCTTGGTTAACCTGTAGCAGGTAAGGAAGAACCAGGAATTGAAAGGGAGGGAATTTGGGATGGGGAAAGGGGAGTGGTGATGGTGTATCTGTGCACATGTCCTCATTCCTGTGAGTGCACACTCACTCCACAAGTAAATTAACAGTGTGCACAAGCAGCCCACAACCTGAAGGTCTATGTTTTCCCATTGAAATAAGTGCCTATTAAAAACATATTTGAATCCTGTATCAGAAAGGACAATTCTATCCTGGTGGGGATATTGTACTAGAGAGGGAGGTAAGAGGTTGCTTGGAAAATATCTGTAGAGCAAACAAGTATGAAGCAAAGACAACAAATAATGGCAACTAAAATCCTGTCTCTCTAACATCAGTTAACTTCTTCTGCAGTTGGTGACTACTCTACTCCACAGATTTTGAAGTATTTAAAAACATAGACCTCTGTCTCTGCTTTGTGACACTCTTCTCTGATCCAGCAAAGTACTCACATGCATGCCTGGGCTTCATAGGATTTTCTTCTGTACTTCAGTTACGCTCTTCAACACTTGTTTGATTCGTCCCAGAGCTTTCAGCACCTACCAGAGCAAACCTTGGGTGAACTTACAATGGCTCCTCCTACACCCATTAGAACACAGAGAAATAGCTGTCTTTGAAATCTTCATGCTGATTTGACCATACTTCAAGTAATGGCTTCACAATAGACAAACTATCTACCCTTAGAAAAACACAGAGTTGATGGCTGGCAGATATTTTCCTCCTGGCTGGCTACCCTCCCTGCCATTTTTTGATCCTATAATGTGGGAGATGTAGATGCTTTTATTGTGAACAGGCTCCCCAGGGAGGCTGTCATGGCACCAACTCTCATGGAGTTTGAGAAGAACTTGGACAACACACTTAGGTACATAGTGTGACTTTGGGGTTGCCCTGTGCCTAAATAAGAGTTGGACTTGAGGATCCTTGTGGGTCCCTTTCAACTCAGGATGCTCTGTGATTCTGTGATTGTCATTTCTTAACTGTAGAGGAGTCCCGTGCCATCCAGATCACTGTCCCCTTCTTGTTCTCATGCCTGACTTTGCTCCCATGGAAAATAGTGGCAAAGAAAGGATGAGGATATTTGTCAGGATATACCCAGAAGATGTACAAGACCCCAGGACTATAAAGGGCTCTTGGTTTCCATTTTTTAGCAATAAACTTAAAGTGATTTTTGTCACTGACAAACCAGGGAATGGTTACAGTTAACTTTGAAAGTTGCAGAGCTGAAGTAAAATTAGTTCTGTTATGAAATCTGAAATAATCAGTTGGCTCAGAGTGGGAATGATACCTTTAAACAATCTGAATGAGAACATCCCACTAGAATAGTAGAGTAGAGAAGAGTTGGGAAGCAGAAAAAGTCTTAGAGCCACAGAACCCTTATGGTTGGAGGAGACCTCTAAGATTAAGTCCAACCATCAACCCATCACCACTGTGCCACTAACCCATGTCTGTAAGTACCACATCTCTGTGCCTTTTAAACTCCTCCAGGGATGGTGACTCCACCACTGCCCTGGGCAGCCTGGGCCAATGCCTAACAGCTCTTTCCAGGAAGAAATTTTTCCTGATATCTGATCTAAATCTCCCCTGGCAAAAATGCACAAAATCCTAAAAAGCTATTTTGGGCTACAGCAGGAAGTATGGTGGCAAGACTGGATTTGGAAGGACAGGGAGGATACCTAGCCAAGGGTTTAGTACAGAAGGAAGATGGAGGACAGGACAGGTAGAAGACATCCATCGGATTTAGGCTGTGGTGGGAACTCCCCAGTGGGTAGGAAGGTCTCCTCCGACCCCACTTCATCAGCCCCAGGACTTTCCCAACTCTGTGGGCAGTTTTCCCTCAGGCCCAAGGGGTGATGTGTGCTTGTGAACGAGAGGGAAGCCACAGGGTCACCATCCTGGGCTCAGCTCAAGGATGGGGTATGCTGAGGACTGCAGTCATTGAAGGAACACGAGTCCATCTGTGAAGTCCACAGCCAGGTGGAACCTTCTGTAGTTTTCACCCAGACTTGAAGTGACAGAGCAGCACAATGGAAGCAGTGTGAAAAACGTGGACTATTTTGTAATAAAACCTTACAAAAAGTTTCAACATAGTGCCTGGAACATTTTACAGTGGCTCCACTGCTAATCCAGAGTATCTTTGATGAAGTTAATGTATTCATGCTGATGTAACTAATAGCAAAGTTTTGTTCCCTGTGGGCATGTCTCCCATCCATTCACTAGGTTTGCTGCTGCTCCTCCCCGTCTCCTCTCAAATGATGGATTTTCATTACATTGGAAACATCTCCTCTCCTCATAGTGTCATCAAAAAGCACCATAATGTTCATGTGTTGTATTGCCAAGCATTGCCTAGCAACGGGACCCTGTGTTCTGCCAACTTGCTTTTCACGCTGTCAATCTGAATTGAACTGCACTTGTTATGTTGTGTTTCAGAGGACTGACTACACGTCAGTAACGTGACTGATGAGTGCTCCAAATACACAAACAAAAACTCCTGCTGATGCCCTCTCTTGATTACTGTGTGAATCTCAATAAGTCATTTTGCATTCGTGGTTTTCAAAGGCCAATTGTTTCCAATCATGATAATGAATCTTGATAAATACTCATAAACCACTAACCAATTGGAAACTATAATTAAGCATTGAATTTTGAAAGGACACCCAATAGGACTCTGTGGCCCAGCCCTCTGGGGCATCTACTGGTCAAGCACTACTGGTGTATTAAAAATCACTCACAGAATCATTACGGTTGGAAAGGACCCTCAAGATCATCTAGTCCAACCGATAGCCCTACACTACTCTTACCCCTAAATCATCCCCTGAAGAAACACATCTATCCTCTTCTTAAAAACCTCCAGGGATTGTGACTCCACCACCTCCCTGGGCAGCCTATTCCAATATCTCACCACTCTTTCAGTAAAGAAATTCCTCCTAATATCTAATCTAAACCTACCCTGGCTCAGCTTAAGCCCATTCCCTCTAGTCCTGTCACTAGTC
>VWZX01004965.1:48436-189919 GCA_013399015.1 Galbula dea
TCTAGGTCCCTCTGCAGAGCCTGCCTACCCTCAAGCAGATCGACACTCCCACCCAGCTTAGTGTCATCTGCCAACTTACTAAGGGTGCACTCTATCCCCTCATCCAAGTCATCAATAAAGATGTTGAACAGGAGAGGCCCCAAAGCTGACCCCTGCGGGACACCGCTCGTGACTGGCCGCCAACCAGACTTGACTCTTGAGTGCTAGCCAGAGCTCCCTGTTCAACCAGGCTGGTCTCCTCTGCTGCCTGCTTGCTCTTGAGCCCTCAATACCTCATCCTTAAAGAGTGTCCAGCCTTCCTGGACTCCTGTGTCCCTCAATACTCTCTCCTAAGAAATACTGGAAACCAAGCTACTAAACAAATTAAAGTCTGCCCTACGGAAGTCAAGGATAGGAGTTTTACTATTCCCCTTCCTAACCTCTCTAAAAATAGAGAACCTAACCAATTCATGGTCACTCTGCCTAACTCGACCTCCAACCAAGACATCTCCTACAAGCCCTTCCCTGTTCACAAGGAGCAGGTCCAGTAAAGCCCCCTCCCTGGTTGGTTCATCCACCAGCTGCATAAGGAAGTCATCCTCAACACACTCCAGAAACCTACCAGATTGTTCCTTTGCTGCTGTGTTGTAATTCTAGCAGATATCAGGGAAATTGAAATCCCCCACAAGAACAAGGGCACATGACCTAGCTATCTCACCCAGTTGTTTCTCATCATCTATCACTTAGTCAGATAAAGTGTTGAAACTTCTACAGGTTTTCATTTGCAAAAATCACCTAATTGCTGCCAATATTGTCCATCAGGTAAGCTATATGGACTTCAGTTGAATGGTTCTGGAGAACCTGATGGTGGCTTTTCATGCCATTATGAGCAGAAGACCTCTCTTGGCTATTCTTAGAGCAGTGTAAACTGGATGGAGAAGTGATAACCTGGTGGTTAAGACACCAGCTTTGCAAAATTGTGTCCACTGCTCATTGCTGCAGTCTGGCTGAACGGCTCCAGTTCTAGCTCACTAGCTTTCAGCTTCAACATATTTGAGAAACCAAAGTTGCTCTTGGTTTAAAATCACATGGTTGGATGCTCTGCTAGTAAATTGACCTGGTCCAACCTCTTCTCAGACAGATTTCATTAGCAGGAGATCTGACTATTTGATTGTGAAAGGTTTTAGAAGAGACATTGAATTAGCATTTCTGTATTTCCATTTTTACATCACTCAGATTTTCAGTTTATCTGATGAAGAATGCCTCTCAGATGCTTTTTTTTTAGGAGGAAAAATGATCAAGAGTCAAGGGTTAGGGCTGGGCCAGTTACTAAACGAGTGACAGATGTTGTCTATGCACCCCTTTCACCTCCCAAAGGGAAGAGAAAGAGAATAAGGGAGAGAGACTTATGGATTAGAAAAAAAAGGAAAAACTACTTCAAGGAAAATAATAATAGTCATAGTAACATAGTATCTAGGATCCATGGATAGATACAGTAAGGGTTTCTACAACAGACATACACAACTAAGATTCAGCACTATATCCAGACTCCTGTGTTTGTCTATACACATTTACCTATAGAATGTTATCAATATGCAATCCAGAACCTTCTTATAATACCAAAGGAACATCTAGAGTGAGTTTTAATTGCCTAAAGTCAGGTGCCTACAGTTATCTTTCTATGCCACTTTGAAAGGATGTGAATCTTCCTCATATCCTGTATCATCCATCTCCATGCAACTGACTTGGATATCCCCAGAAGTGACAGATGGCACTAGGCACCTCTGTTTTGGCAAATGAATCCTACCTTCTGGATCTCAGATGTATTGGTCAGTCCATAATATTTGCCTGCCTCAAGGCTTTTCTCTCGGTCAGCAAATATACCATATAAGAAACATGTCTGTGAGGTAACAGCTTTTTGTGCTACTCTTATGCCTCCTTCGAAAGTGAAGAAGAATGCAATGTTGATGTTTTAGTAGGCTTTGGAAAGGTTGGGCCAAAGGTTTGGGTAAACCATAAATAGGAATGATTCTGACAGGCTTTGGAAAACCCCTGTGTTGCTGTCCATTTCCTGGAGTAAAGGCTCCTCAAAGACAACTATTCTTCTATCTAATTCACCAGTCTACTGTAGATTCTTCAAAGAATCATGAGCTTGTTGGGAAGACTTTGAGTATGTAAGGAGCTGGTTCTTGCCAAGGAGAAAATTCCTCCAAAAATATATTCTCTAGGCATGTATTACCAAAGATCAAAATACAGATGACCACTGTCATATGCCAAGCTAATTTGTTCTCTATTGGGAACATATCTAGACACAAAATAGGAGCATGGATCAAGGACTTCTGAGAAAGAATGGCTAGAAACCATCTACTAGATCTATTCTTCACCTATCCCTCCCAATAACTGCATAGCTACTTAGAGGCTGGATAAGTTGTTTGGGCAAGCAGGAACCAGTCTGCAAGCAATACATAAAGCCTATAAACCTGTTGCTGTAAACCATGAAAATTAAGATGGAGCTTTGGTAAATTCACTGATAATGCTGAAATGTTCCTGTATCACCTATTGTTTCAAAATGAAATCATTTGTTATTTTGATAAGTAGATCTTTGTCATCCAACATCTGTTCACTGTTACATTCCTAGAGCTTCTGCAAATATTACTGCTGATAGGACTTTTCAGTTTCCCACTTGTCACATATTTCTCCAGAAGTAATATTTGTATGGGTTTTATTTCACAGGAGAAAAAGTTAACTGTGCTCTCAAGTATAAAAATGATAACCATGACTGTGTAACTGAAGAAAGTCTGTCCATGGAACTTATGAGATACAATGCTTATGTGCTGAGGGTACAAGCTATTCAGAGGCAGAAATTATGATCTCATTGAATTCCTGAGTTGTTGTCCAGCCTTGCAGCTTTCTGGGAATCCAGTATGATACAAACTCATACCTGTATCTCTTCAAAGACCTATATTTGACTCCTAATATTTGTAACTTTCCACAAACCAACCAGTGGTAAGATAGGAATTGTTTCCTCTTCTGTCAGAAGCTTGAATGTTTGTTAGCATTTTTTTAATCCTTACCTGCAAAACTTTGGACTGTATCCACTAAAAGTACACTAGATTTCCACCTGAGAGGAACTTGAGTTCAAAACTTACTTTTAGCTCCTTCTATGTGATCATCTCTCTGTAGCTGTGCTCTCTTTTTTTAATCAGGTAGGCTTTTAGTAGAAAAATTCTCTAGGCACCTAAATGCCCTAAACTTCCATGTAATCAGGCATCTGGGTCTCTTGGCACTTTAAGCAAGGGAGAATACCTGTTTCAGGCAAAGAGCATAGGACATGTTCTATGAAACATCCAAAATTCACACCACTTGTAAGTATATGCTGACTTCTGAGATATCTACTGATCTTTCCAGATTGATTGCAGTTGGCCAATTCATTCAGAATTTATGAGGTAGGGGCTGATAGTGTGATCACATAAGCTCTCTGTCCTTAGGAAACCTGAATAGATATTCAATAATGCTAGATGTGAACCTGAACAGCACCTTCATATCTTGGGACTGAATATTCCTGGAACTTCATAAAATTTCTATCTGCATCTGAGATTCACAGCCAGCTTACAGCTCTATAACAAGCTGGATGAAAACTCAGAGTTTGAAAATTTCCTAATTTGGGGAACATTTTTGCTTATGCCAAATGTGTGACTCAGAGCCATTTCTAGTTAATTTTGAGAGTGGAGAATGTTATCATTTCTGTCATGCTGTCATGTGATGTCCAGATAGAAGCAGAGAGCCTTTGCTTTTCCTGCAATTGAGACATACAGAAATATTCTATTTTTAAAGCCCAAAAGTAATATAAATGGAATCTAAAGAATAGATAAAGCTAGATCAATATTCTTAAATGTTGCTGACTATTGCTGACCTAGGCATATGCCAGCAGGATAACAAACCACTTGCTAATCCATCAAAGGCTGAATTAAAGCAACATTTCACTTGCATGGCAAAGACTCAAAAAATCAAGGAACAAGAAAAAAACAGCTAGTCTGTGAACATTTCCTTCTTGCCTCTGGTAGGAATGCATCACACAGCAAAGGGTGTTTTATTTCAACAATCCCTGACACATATACATGCAAACACCCCTTGTTCACTCTAGTAACTTCTTATTAACTCTAATTTGAAGTGACACCCCAAAACACACTAGACTGCAGCCACTGCACTGACTGAAGCACTATCTCAGCTAGCTCCAATAACCTAGCTTGCATACCTATATCCATCCTTTTGCAGTACCACTGGGCTTTGTACAAGCTAATTAACTCTGGTTTTCAACAACAAAGACAGAGGCTTAGGCTCCAGAAGTGAGACTGAGTGGAGTTTAAAACCACTGTCTAGATCTTGGGAGTCTACACTGGAGCTGGAGTTTGCAGTGCTAGAACTCAGCATACCTCCCACAAAGGCATAGGATCAGCTGGTGTCTTGACAACTATATGCACATCAGATCTTCTCTCTTCATGGCCCCGGCAGACACTTACATTTTCTGCCTGATCCCACAGTCATCAAGGTACCCATTTTTCCTGTCACTGCTGCCTTGTCAGGTGTGTTCTGAGAGAAGAGAAAGACTCGAGCTTCAGTTTTGAAAGAAACTCTATCAATGAGGTCTTCTGATCTCAGGTACACAGGTAGAGAGCATTGGAGAGGCAAGATTTAAAACTCAGTTCTGACCTACTGAGAGATGCCTACAGAGTTTTCTAAACATAAGCTGCCCTTAGTTCCTCAGTTCTCCACAGATTCTCCCTGAAATGTTCTCCAGGGCTTAGAGAATACTTCTCTTATGTCAAAACTTGAAGGTCTTTAAACCTTTATTGTATCTTCCCCTAAAATTCTTTTTCTAGTCTGAAAATCTGTTGACTTTGTAAGAATCCTTCTGGACCCTTGATGCATCCATTTGTGGGACAAATTGAGGTGTATCATTTTGCTTTTAGAGCACAAGTTAATTGGTACAGGAGATCTCCACTACTCTCCTGATTGCATTAGCTGAGTCTACAGGAAGGTAGTGGCAGGAGCTGGAAAGAAGACTTTTGTACTGGGGAATGGCTACATTTGAATAGGAATAAACTAAATCTTTTCTGGGTAAACATACAATTCATATTTTATCTTGTTCATCTTCTCATAAATGCAGTTCAGATCTATGCATACTGGCAAGCCAACAGCATCAACTATCCCTAAACAGATGAACACTGAGTGAACTTAACAGCTCAGTCATCACACACAACCTTGACTGTGTCAGCTTCTGAAGAAAAAAATGCATAATGCAATCACATAAGAACATTTTGGCTTGACTGGGTTTATATAATCTGTGGGAGAGGCACTGCTTAAACTTTTCTTTTGCACACAGATGTTTTATTACGTGTTTGAAACAAAGTTGTTGGGGAGAAAAAAATACTACTGCTTGAGAACATCCATTTAAGTTGATTTGGTGTTTGTTTGACTTTGCCACACAACTATAATAAAGCACAGATTTACCTGAAACATGGAAGACAGCCAACCTTTTAAGGGAATACATGGTTAGGTAATTGGTTTTGACTATAAATGGACTCAGAGGACTGGAACAGTTCCTTTTGCAACTCTTACATAAGTTAGTAGCTGTGCAAAGAGTTCTTCAGACTGCTTCAGCAATTTATGTCTTGTTCATATGATAGATTCTTCTGAATCCTACTTTACCTGATCCTAAATTCTATCACTGGTTGTCTTGACAGCTAAAAGATTTCTGTCTTTTTCATGTCTTTTCACATTAACATGATTTTAAACTTCTGATGGAAGTGTAGTGTTCACTTTAGGCAGTTACCTGTTCAAAGTAGTATTCATTTATTTTTTTTTCTCTGAACTGCCCAAATCTCCATGGGTAGCCAGCCATAAGCATGTAGCAGAAACTCCCCATTCAGAGCATAGCTCTCTCATCATTCAGCAGAAAGAGGCACCTGCCTTGGATGAGACAGTCTAGAAAAGTCTGCTGACTTAAACAGAAGAACCATGGCCTTATTCTTCTTCATTTTGTTTTCTTTCTCATGGACAACAGCTGCATTTTTTGTTAGTGCAAGGTCAGCTGAAGTTGTACCAATATGTAGGAAAGGTACAAATCTTTCCTCTTGGAGGTTTCAAAGTAAAAATGAGATGTAAGATTTCAGCAAGCACTTGTAGCATCCCTGTGGATAGCGTCACAGGGATGTTGTTGTGTAGATTTTTATAGCAAAGAAGTGCAGGGCTTATGGAATAGGTATGCTTTTAGTAGCCTGTTTCCAGGAAGAAGCACAGTACAATAGAACTTGGAATTAACCAGAACAAAATTGCTTCAAGAAGCTATGCATTAAAATGCTTTAGATCATAGAATAATTTAGGTTGGAAGAGACCTTTAAGATCATCAAGTCCAACCATTAACCTAACACTGCTGAGTCCACCACTAAACCATAACCCTAAGCACCACATCTGCATTTTTTAGAACACTTTCAGGAATGGTGACTGCACCAACTCCCTGGGCAGCTTGGGCCAATGATCAACAACCCTTTCAGTGAAGAAATGTTTCCTAATATCCAATATAAACCTTTCTTGGTGCAACCTGGGGCCTTTTCTTCTTGTCCTATCTCTTGTTATTCAGGAGAAGAGACCAACCCTTACATCACTACAACCTCTTTTCAGGTAATTGTAGAGAGTGAGAAAATCTCCTCTGAGCACTATTTTCTTCAGGCTAAACAACCCCAGTTCCCTCAGCAGTAAGACATGCTCTAGTACCTTCACTAGCTTCGTTGCTCTGCTTTGGATACTCTCTAACACCTCAGTGTGTTACCTGTAGTGAGGGCCCAAAACTGAAGACAGTGTTGGAGATGCAGCTTCACCAATGTTGAGTATAGAAAGATGATCACTCCTCTGGCCCTACTGGCCACACTATTTCTGATACAAGCCAGGATGCTCTTGGCCTTCTTGGCCAATAGGACACACTGCTGGCTCTTGTTCAGCTGCTGTTGACCAACACCCCCAGGTCCTTTTCCGCTGGGCAGCTTTTCAGCCACTCTGCCTCAAGGCTGCAGTGTTGCTGGTCTCATTTGCACTGGTGTAATAATCTAGACCTCACAGAAGTGTGAGTATTTTCAGTTAATATTTCCCTGAACATTTTTTTTTCCCCTCTTTGAAAATAAGAGTGATTTCACCTAGTGGAAATGCAAGGAATAGAAATGTAAGGAATGTAAATGTAAAGGAAGTATTTGATATACATGAGGACCCTTCCAGTTCTGAGTTATTAAGGCTGTTCCATACACAAACTATTAACAACATTAAAGCTCTTGAAATAAGTATAGCAAAAAAACCCCCAAAACCTTGTTTTTCACTTATTTTCAAAGATGTAATAGCCACAAGGGTTTGTGCTAAATCCACTGAATCAGTCCCACCTTTTGATTGCTTTCTCCCAGTCTCCTCTTTTAACTGCTTGTTTCTTTTTGTATGAGCTTAGGTCATTTCTCTTTAAGGCAGTGAACAGGGTTTATTTCTGACCTCACTGACATTGGGATAGCTCAGCTTTCTTCAGCAAGTTTCTTTTGATTCACAGAACTTTAGCTCAGCCTTTTACCTATTCTAGCAAGAACTCACAAAACTCCAGTGACTGAATGAATGCTTTTATAACTACATATTGGTTTTCAAGGTGAGTTTTGGGGGTTTTACCCTGTACTCTCCTATACTAAATTTCAGCAGATCACATGTTTAGGGCCATTTTATAATCCTCTGATCAGTGATCAAATTGCTACTGGCACAGGTTGATGCTGTCTGAAAAGGATCTGGTACAGATGCTCGACACCGCTTCTGAATTCTTCTCACAGTGAGGAGCTCAGCATCAGTCTGAGCACCTATCACACCCCAGCCAGTAAAAACCCTCTCTAAATATGGAGATGAACAAGGAGCAAGAGCCTTGTTTGAGGAAGAGGGCTTTCTTCTCCAGGGAAGCACCACCAGCAAGACTGAATAGCAAAAGGAACTCAGAAGGGATGAAGCATGGGATGACTGTGTCACAGGAAGGAGAGTCAGAAGCGCTGCATCAGCTTCTCTACGTAGGAGTCATAGGTGTTGTTACAGAGAGAGAAATGAGGTCAGAGATGGCTGTGTCATAGCAGAGGATGACTAAGGTGAGTAGGGGAGGGGCTCCTCGTTGCAATTGGCTCAGCAGGGAATGAAGACAGCCAGTTTTGACAGTTTCATGGGGTGTTGCTTCTTCTGGGAGAGAAAAAGCCTAGCAACTCCTCAGAGAAGTCTATAGGAAATGAATGGAGGGAAGTGTGTTTGGCACGTGGGAGGTTATGTGAGGAGCTGTGGGGGAACAAGGAGAAAGGAGTCTGAGGCAGGCAACGTGAGTCACAGCACCCACCACGAAGAACGTGAAAAGGCAGTAAGCAAATCTAAGACTACACATGAATATTCACAGGGAGGAGGTGGAGGGAAGAAGCTGAATGACTAAACTCTAAGTGTTTAAGATTTGCCAAATACAGGATGCTGTGCCTCAGCTGCAGAATTTGATTTTTTGTCATAAGTTTCAACACCCAATATCTCAATCTGCCAGCAAATTCACAGCTGCTTGATATTCACAGAGGGCTACCTAGAGCATGCCTGTGGAAGCATTTCCCTACTTTGTGCAATTCATAGCTCCTTTGGATTGTTGTCCAGCATTGTTGCCATCTGGGTACAGGCTCCTTTACAGCAGAGATGCAGAGGTTGGATGGCAAAGTGATCACCCAAGAAAATGCATCTCTTTTTGTCAAATGGTAAAGGAGCTGTGCCTACTGGGAATGTTCTCACTCACCCAGCAAGATACCCTTGGTGGGCCGAGCATCTTAGTGGGGTTTGAAGTTTTGGGGGCTTTCACCTTCCTGGTTGCTTATTCATCATCTCAACTAAAGGGATGGAAGGTGAAAGCTGTTACAATCCTAATGTTACTGTTCAAGAGTTTTGTGAAATAAGTTGGAGCATTCAGCCAAGCTCCAAGTGAAAATGTGTCAGCAGTGCAGTTGACACCTGAGCTGTTAATCTTAGTTGTCAGTGACTGCAGTGGATTGTGCTTCACCATGTTCTTTTGCCTGTAAAAAAAGTTGCCATTACATGAACTATCTGTCTACAGAAATCTGCATTTTCACTGGCTCTTGACTTCCTATTCAAAATCAGAACTTAGATAATAAACATCTCTATAGGAACTGCATTTGTTAAGATATGTAGAACAGAAACTCAATCTACTACTTGTTTTTCACCTGTAAATAGAGATAACCATGCCTCCATATCCAGTAACTGTAGTGAAATATGCAACCATCCTTCTTAAATCACTTAGTTAAAGCCTGGCACTCTAATCTTTAACAGAACTGGTGTAGTGCTACAGTCCTAGCTGGAATCAGGAAGGAAGTTGGATGTTTTTCTTTGTACAGGGCTCATATGTACTCTGCTTGAGTTTGCTTTGTGAAATGCTACTTAGAATAGGAACTTGGCACAAGTGATTTGACAAGCACCATCCAGCACCAAAACTGTGTTGCAATGAAGAATCAGGCCAGTATTTCTGGGCAGACCAATTTTGCACAATTGTTTTGAAATCTTCAGCAAGACAATGTCTGGAGTCAAAAATTAATAGGAGTGAGTGCAAGAGATGTTAGAACACCCAAGCCTGTTAGTTAAACTTCCATGCTTCTGTGAGATTATGTATCACATATTCTATGTTGACATCATTTTGCTCAATTTTTAAGTGTATTACCCTGTTCAGTCATAATTTAAGGTTTGTCTCAAAACTATAAGATGTCCATATTTACTTCATCTTATTTGTCAAGAGCATTGTCAATGGGTTAAACTTTAAAGCTACCTGTTATAAATTAGGATACAATGGAAATGTTGCAATCAAGCCAGCCAGCAGTAGATCACTCTTTTATTGATACCTTGCTATTGATAACTTGGTTAACAACTCCAGCTGACAGAGGGATGGAGATTTTCATAAAATGAATCCCTCTGCAGAAAGTTAGCAACATTTATCTCAACTGTTGTTGAATTAGATAGAGGCTGCAGGGCAGATGTGCCCCACACCTCATTTCTCCTTTTCCTTCTGACTGTGTTTTGTGTCTCCTTCACTGCCAGCATACCAAGACTTCCCTCACATGGATGGCAGAGCACTAGAGGTGGCTGACACGCACTCAAATCTTAACCTGGCAGGAAACTGGGATGCAACCAAAGTGACCTTGGAGCTAGGACTCATTCTCAGGTCCCTCAGAGCAGGCACAGTCCCTGTTAACTCTCACTGAGATTCCCTGGTTTTCTTATTTCCCTCATTTTTCCACATGCTTTGGTGGTTTTTGGCATATTCATTGTCCCCTGTGGTAATCTGCTCTAAAACTACATTTGTGCAGCAGTTCAGTTTTGGCTGCCTGTTGCCATTTACAGGTACAAGAGGGGACCCAGATGATTTCTTTCTCTTGTGTGCGTGAGCCTAATAGCTGCTTTTTCATGTGGATTCCTCTGAGATCTCTCAAGAGTAAATCACACTCTCTGCATAGTGACAGTAGATGTCTATTTGGAGCATTTCAGCACTATTGCAGAAATCACAGTATCAAAATGTGCATGTTGTATGTTGCTGAGTTCCCAGTGCTGTCATTTAGTTCCTTACCCTTCTTTCTCTAACTCTAACTGTCCCTCCCCTACTGGAGCCAGTCCATTTTCTTCACCTCCACATTACAGAAGTTTCTAAGCCTTTCTTAGAGGAAGACATTTGTGAGCTGAGAATGTCTTACTCTGTACCAGCTACAAAATACACACTGTGGTTTGCTCATCAAGGGAATTAATTCAGAAAGTCAGTGTGAGCTTGTTACCAGGATGGATCTTAAAATAGTTTTGTCTTTTCAGTAGAAATCTCATCAATGCATATTTCAGTAAAATCCTTGCCAATCTGTTGATGTTTATCATGAGCCTCAGTTAGGTTCTTTTTGATTATTGGGAAAACCTATGTCAAAAATGATTTTCACTTTCTCAGAAAGATGTACTGCTGCAAGAATATGCAAGTGGAAGTTAGGCAAAATACTGCCCAGTGCAATTTGCAGGACACAAACATTGGAGTTACACCCACCCCCAGACAGACAGAGACATAGACACTGAGGCACACTGCCTACAACTAATTACTAAGCAGCATTATTGACTCCAGGAACTCTGGGCTGAGAATAGTTGACAGAGGAGGAAGTGAGGCATAAAAAGTTCTCCAGTAGGACTCCAGTATTGCAAACAGAGCTAGTGCTCTCTCCTCTCTGAACCCCAAAGAGGTGGCTGCATTCTCCCAGATCATTTTAATGAATAGCAACAGCACACACCTTGCTGGATTTCTTTTAGGCATTAGCTTGCTACAGTGTCACAGAGGTTATTCTCAAACATGAGGACTCCTGAGGAAGTCTGTTGCCTTATTTCACCAGAACTCCCTCTCTGGCTTCACTGCTTTAAGGAGGACACTATTTATAGGCATGTGGTCACAAGGCCTCAGACCCCACTGGAGGAAACGAGCTGCAGCAGCAAACTGCTAGTAACTCTGGTATTCTGATAGCAAACTCAGATCACAGTGTGAAGATCTAGGGAATACAAGATGAATGACCCTACCATCTTCTGGTTCTTTCAAGACTAGGAAACTCTGAAGGCATGCCTGAGCTCTGAAATAAAGATACTATGTTTGCTAAGATGAAAACTGTCCAAATAAGAATAAATTTCTTTTTATTTTCCTGTCTTACAGGCTGTGTACTCAAATTGTTCAGCCCATTCAAACCATCAGAGTCAGCCTTTGTCTAATAGCTGTAATGAGAAAGATTAAAAAACAAAAACAGAAAAAAGACCCCAAACCCTAAAACCCACCACCCAAACAAACAAAACAAACAGAACAATAAAGACTTCTGCCAAACATGACTGGGTGACTCAGGTCTAAAACCATTCCCTACCAAAGAAAGAACAGAAAGAATGTTTCAAGGGAATAAAGGACAAATGAAAAGAAATATGGAAAGGAACTGCCAGCACATGAAGGGAAACAAAAAAAACCCAGACATCAAGTGCTGCCTTGGATTTGTCATTCCTTTCCTGCTTCCTTCAATAGCATTTTACATTTGATTCAGCAAACACAAGAATCCCAGCTCCATTTTATACACAGTGGAGAAATTGCTTGGCTAAAGCAACCTGTTTTCCAAGAAGTCCCTTAGGACAGCAGACCCTCCAGACCTCAGTGCCAAGACTGTTTTACTATCCTGGTTTTCAAGTAGCCTACCAGGAGGAAATATATTTGTTCACTGCAGCTCTGAACCATTTCTTGGCTACAAGCTATTCAGCTAAATCTCCTTTATCCTTTAATTTAAACTCCTGTTTGCAGTTCTAAGTGTTCTAAATGTTCTCAGTGTTTGCAGATTTGGCACTGTTTGTTGCTGATTGTACTTTAAGGACAATAAAATCATGTTTTGTGAAATTACAAAACACTTGAATTTTTGCCTGTCAGCTAAAGCCCTGCTGTGGTATCCACAAATCACACACAGCAAATACCCACCCAGTGGCAGACAAACCACTCACTCCTGCCATCCCAGGTGCTCAAATTGTCTATGTCTTTCAGATCCACAAAATTTAGAATTTGTGAGAGCACACAGACCATGTCCAATGTGTCCTGGAGGCTGACACTCCTTTCTACAGCCAAAAATGCCCTCAGAGAGCAACAAACCCCAAAATTTCCACCCTTCCTCAAAGCAGGTGACAGAGATGTTCTTCATGCTGTGTCCTGGCAATTGAAACAGTGCTCAGGATGTCTTCATAGCTTCTCTTTCCCTGCTGCAAACAGCTGCTATGTAGAAAACAACCAGTAACCATTTGAAGCTGGTGTTCTTTCAGCTTTCCCAAGGCTCATGTCTGCCACCCACTTCTGAGTTTCTCCAAGGTACACTCCAGTCTCATGCCATCTCTACCTAGACTGCAGATGGAAGCAATTCTTTCCTAAGAAAAACATCCTCAGTAAGAAGTTCTTCACCTAGAGTTCTAGATGGTAGAGGGTTTCCCAGATACAGAAAGAAAAGAATGATGATGTTGATTGTGTTCATCTGTTTAACAACACAAGGGAAATCCATCCTATTCTCACTGGATTCCTAGAAAGTCCACTATCCTACTATGAGGAGGATTCCCTCTGCATCCTTTCTTCATGTTGATAAATCTTCTAAGGTATCTGGTCTTACACAACAACAGGGAAGAAATCCTTTTTACCATGCTGTGTGGAAAGCAAAAGTTCAGTCCTTGCACTTCCTTTCACACAGTGAGAAACACTAGTCATGCAAAGCCATTAAGAATTCCTTGAGGACTTGTAAACTTCAGAGCCTTTTAAAGACTCCTGCACATGTTCATCTGGACAGGCCCTTGATCTGCACCTGCAGGTGTCTGCAAGTGAATGAAGATGCTGCAGTTACTCAGCATACCTGGTGACAAAGTTGAGAATGCAGACAGTGAATGTTGATTGTTTAGGGATACCAAAATAATGAAGAGGAAAACAAAAAGGTTCCAAAGAGAAGTAGCTCATGAGAGTATGGGAGAAGAAATAAGGAACTTTAGAAAGAGTTTTACCATCCTCTTTTTGGCTAATTATTATTAGCTAGCTATTATACCATGCACCTTGGGAGTAATTTCACAGGGTTGAGGGCAAGAAATATAGAATACATCCACTCCTAATGTTGAATTCATGCTTTGGAAAAAATAATACTCTGAGGAAGAAATGGTCTATAGTGATTGATAGTTAAGTACTTCTCTGAAACAATTGTTTCATAACACTTTGTTCAAAACTGTTACTTCAAAGAATCTCTCTAAGAGATCTATTTCTTTGTGCTGGAAAATTTGAGACCAGAGTCTGAATTACATTGGCAAGTAAATCTACATAGTTTTCAGAGAGTACCCAGAGTGGACCTAATTTTGCACTTCTTTATACCTTGTGTAGACTGCTAGACCTTGATTCATTGGTCCAAACACAAGCATCTCATGGCACTCGAGATATCCAAAGTAGCTCTGCCTAGCCTCCTGCCTGGCCTGCCAGATCAGATCGAGATGGGACTTCCATAGGTCCTGTATCTTCCAGCCCCATGCAGACACCTTAGATCAAAGGACTCTATGCCCTATGTTTAGGCAATTGAGTCAGATTCCTAGGTTTAGGAAAAGAAGGCATTTGCTTAGTCTGCTATATATAAATGAAATGAAAATAACTTCTTAGGGAAACAGGGTAAACAAGAAGTATGTTCAGAATCTGTACTATATTTTTTAATTAAAACCAACCAACCAACCAAAACACACTACTATCCATCCTGCTTACCATTAAATAAAGAGCCACTAACAACAGAAATGAGGATGCCAATAGGGTATCATCAAGCCTGGAGACTATTTCTGCTGCTACTAAAGCGAGTGTCAAGAACCACCTTTGCTCTTGAAGGCCACCTGCTTTCAGGTTTTGATTGTTTCAATCCTTCTAGCACATGCCAGAGTAGTGCTCCCTGAGAACAAAACATTTGTTTCATTTCAGCCTAAAGGTGAGGTTGAAACCATTTGTTTTTAAAGCTCATACTGTCATCTGTAATTAATGGTACGACCCTGACTACACAGCTTGAAAGGAGTATACACATCTACAGCTGCAGTTCTGAACTTTGGTTTGGCAACTCTCCAGTTCCTTAAACTTTTATCTTTGAATACAAAAGGTTACTTCTAGAGATTGAGCTCTTGGTTACTTTCAGTCTTTTCAGTATTTTTATTGTTTTCATCTGCAAGGATCAGCAGTGAATGGACTTCTGCTGTTTTAAGCTGTTTGTTAAGCCAACATCTTCCAAAAGAGGATCATGAGATTCATTTTTCCTCAAGAAGGATATATGCCAGCAGCTCTTTTGCTCTCTTACTGTTTTGCTTTTAAACAGCCAGTCTGGCAAAGCATTGCCATGTTGCCAGAAATGCAAAGGGCCATTTCTCTCATGGGGCATGTACCAGCACACCAAAACAATAGCCTTGTCACTCTGAAAGTCACAGATCTAAAGGACATTTAAGGCATCGAGTAAATATGAGCTATGCATTAAAGTAACCCTTGCTCATTGGAAGGAGTTACACTGCAATTAGATTACTGCAATAAGTGATTGAATATGCTGAACTCAGTTGGGAAAAAAAAAAGCACTTGTTTATGGAAGTCTCTGGAAGTTTTGCTATCTGCTTCCTTGGAAGACAGAATTGGTCATGACTTTGTAAGTCTGAAGCACAAATACGAGCAATGTTGTACGTGCCTCTCAAGGTTAGTGTTGTTACAAGTGGATCAGGGCTCCTCAGGACTCCCAGATGGTGAGCTATTAGTGCAAGAAACTTTTTTCCATGTATGGTTCATTCTTCTCCTTCTGTAAACTTAGATGTCATGAAGGTGAAAGCCATGGTCTTGTGTTTTTTGGAATTGCTTATGGTGATGTTCCCTGAGCTCAGCTAGTAAACCAGTGACTTAAGGAACAGGAACGAGTTCAGAACACAGTTACCTAACTGAAGCAACCACACAGAGTCAGGATCACACTGCCCTGAGCACACTATTTTCCCCCAGCTCCAAAACAACAGCACCTCCAGCTACAGCTTCTTGGGGAATAAAGAAGTTACAGCAAAATGAATTTGAGGTCTTCATTTTCACCTGGAAAACTCCATTAACATTATGAGGAACAATTAATCAATTTCTAAGGAAGATAAATTTACTTAGGACACCAGAGAGGACCTCATTTTATCACAGGGAAGAAGATATAAAAAACATGTCCAGAGAAGGCTACAAAGATGATGAAGAGTCTGGAGGGGAAGCTGTATAAGGAACAGCTGAAATCCCTTGGACTGTTCAGCCTGGAGAAGAGGAGACTGAGGGAAGACCTCATTGCAGTTTATAAATTCCTCACCAGAGATGAAGGAGGGACAGGAGCTGATCTCTTCTCTCTGGTGACCACTGACAGAACCCAGGGGAATGGCATGAAGCTGTGCCAGGAGAAATTCAGGTGAGGTATTAGGAAAAGATTCTTCATCCAGAGAGTGGTGGAGCATTGGAACAGGCTCCCCAGGGATGCAGTCATGGCACCACCTCTCAAAGAATTCAAGAGGCATGTGGACAATGCTCTTAGACACATGGGGTGGCTTTGGGGCTGTCCTGTGCATAGATAGGAGCTGGACTTAATGATTCTTGAGGGTCCCTTCCAACTCAGGAGTTCTGTGATTCTGTAGAATGGCACAGAGCACAGTAAGGTAGCAGAAGCATTTACACAACCCCTCTGATCTGCCATGTTGGCTTTTCTGCCAAAGGTCTTTCCAAACCAGAGATTTCTCTTTTTCTTCAGGAAACAGAGAGGAATACACCAACCATTTCATTCCATAAAGAAACTGAATGTGATTGCTGTCCTTTCTTCTCCTACCAAGAAGAATGGTCTTGTCCATATTGCAACAAAAATCCAATTGAGAATCATGAGCTTTCACAGCTGTATCCCAGGAAATATATGACAGTAACATAAACTTTTAAAATGTATTTCATGAGGCAGGAAAAAGTAAACCCTCATTTATTAAAATAAAGATAGAGTGAGGGTGATCTTAAATGTTATGCTTGGGTCTCTTCAGATGCTCCTAATTTGGCAGAAATAAATTGATGTAATTCTCTAATTTTCATGTAGCCCAAGGGGTTTTCAACTCTCAACAAAGCTTGAAAAAATATACCAAAAAATTGCTATTATTATCTCAGTTGCCCTAGGGAAACAAAATTAAAGGGGAGGTAATTAGTTATTATACATATGTGCATGTAATGAGATATTTAGTGTGATATGTAAACTCTGCTAATTCTACTGGAAAACAAAACAGTATTCAGAGATGAGGATGTAAAGGCCAGAAGTTGCACACACTTTCTTTCTGACTTAGAGATCCAAGTTTTGACATGTTTTAAAGGTAAAGACTCAGAGCATTTTCCCAGTGTTTTATGCAAGATTACTCCAGAACATCACTAAATACCAGCACAGGCATTATTTTGCCAGATTTATTAGGGATTTGTTCATGGAATAATTGTCTTCTTATGATAAAATATAAAATAGGACAGAAATGGAATATTTTGGCCTGTGAAACAGCAAACAAATTGCATGGAATGTATTCTGTCTCTCTTACTTGGAAAAAGCCTTCTGCTTTGAACACTAACACCTATATAGTGAAGGTCAAGCATGAAGCCTGAGCCAAACAATAGCATTGTTCAGTTACTTACAAAGTCATTGAACCCTAAAGTTCAGCTAGAACTCTTTTCTATTGTACACTGGGGACAAAAAAAAAAATCATATAAGGTCAAAACATGTCTGAAGAAAAAGATAGAAAGAAAACAAAATATGTCCCCAACAGCTATTTTGTACTTCAAAACACCAGGATTCTGATGTCTGTTCATGGAATTGCTGTCACATGTTCATTTCTAGGTCTTCTTACAACATGTTCATTATTTGTACTTGCAGAAAACAGACTTAATGACTTCCCAGGCCTGTACAGATTGTTTTACATGTCAATGAAACCAGTGTTTTTTGCCAAGTATTTGGTAGTTAACTTTGAAAATAAAGCTTTACTTGACCTTAGTAAAGGATGCTCAACTTTATAAGAGAGCATCCTCTGCTGGAGCCACTCTCAAACCAAGACATGCTTTGGTGATCAGGTTAATTTTCCTGTCCTCCTCAGTGCATTAGGTTTGCCAATTGTTACTGTTGATTAAATCCTTTATTTTTTTTTGAAACAGAGAGTAATACACAGTGTTATGGAAACAGAGACCCTGTCTGCCTTTCCAAGGACTTTCTAAGGCAGTGGGTACATGTTGCAAACCTAAACAGCACAGATTCAAGCTCAGGGTCACTCTATTCAGAAAATCCCTACCCTGCTCATGCTCTTCCCAGGAAATTCTCTTGCTCTTTCTCCAGATGTTGTGAAGGGCAAGAGAGAAAGTTGTGCATGAAAGAGAAGGGGCATGACAGGAGGATGAGAGAAGACAAAGAACAAGGGATGGGGAAAAAAAGAATACCATGAATATGTGTGATTTTAATGTGCCTAATTGTACATTCACTTCTTGTTGTTAACTATCTAAAGAATTGGCAGAATATGTATATTTCCTTCTGAAAAAATGTGAACTCTTGAATTTTTTTCTGATATTTCCTAGTTGGATTTTCTCTTTCTTTTTTTTTCCTAATCAGGCTGGAAGTGCTTGCATGGGGAAAGGGCTTCAGGTAAGCAGATTGTAATTACTCCACTAGATTTTGTATAGATTGGGTCTTTTCTCAGCAGAATGAAATATAGTCATTCTATCTTATCACAGTCTCCATCCATACCACAATGAATAATCTCATTATCCTCCATACCCAATTTCCTTTCATGACAGATCCTCAGCTTATGCTGCTTGGCAGAACTCTGTTGAAGGATCAGACCTATATCTATATTAGATTTGTAAATGTCCTACAGAAGAACTAGTTCTAGATTTATAACATCTTGAAATAGGCATTATAAATTTAAACCATTAGAAATTGTCAGATTTAATTGTAGTCTCACATACAGCACAGCACTGTAACTTCTGTGACTCCATGGAAGTAGTTTTTTATGAACTCCAATATACATTAAAGGAAAATCAGCCCAACACATGCTCAGCACTTGCAGGTCTGTGGGACTTCAGCTGTATTGGTCATTTTTCTGCCATGCCCAAATTTAGGTTTTGCACACACAGTGTGTAGTATCTTTACATTGGAGGATCCCAGTGGACTTTGTGAAGACTAATGGATGATACTTCACAACAGGTCTGTTGAGTAAGGATTACTGCTACTGTTCTTTATCGTCTAGTGAAGGTTACAGCGGATTTGGGTTTATTGATTGATGTGATATATTGCTTTCTCTCTCGAGCTCAGATGTGGAATAGGGTGTCTTCATTGTCAGTTGATGTGGTTTAAGGAGCAGTAAAAGGACATTCTGTATTTTCAGGTTTCTCTTTTGTATGTTCAAACACCAAATGTGGGTGATGTGCTCCCTTACTATGCACGTGAGAATACCATACATGAATAGATGAGAAGCAGCCCCAAAGAAAGACATCTAGGAATTCTTTTAGGCCTACATTCCACCATCCCTATCTATCACAGAATTACAGAGTTTGGAAGGGACCTCTAGAGATCAGAGCAGGTTCACCTAGAGCAGGTTGCACAGGATGGCATCCTGGTGGGTTTTGAATGTCTCCAGACAGACATTACACCAAGTCTCTGGGCAACCTGTTCCAGTTCTGCATACTCTATGACATGCTCCAGTGCTTTATGACATGTACATTCTTCCCTTATTTTTCCATTACTTCTCACACAATATCCACAGCATCTAAAGATAGCTCAGCAGCAGAATATAGCCATGACCTCTCTCTGGCTACCAACACCATTATTCAGATAAGAATCACAGTCCTTGTCAGCCTGAAGACATGAAGACAGAGTAATTTGCTAGCCATTCTCGCCTATGGATTTTGTCCTGGTGTGCCACTGAAACATTAAGCTTAGTAAGACATCTGTATCAAATAGACAGTGACAGAAGTGCAGGACCAAAGCTTGTATTAATGCTAGCTGTGGAAACATCATCTGCCAGCTGTGAGCACAACCTCCAGGGTCCCCTTAGGCAGGATGTTTTCAGCTGGCCTGGCACACACGTCAGAGCCAGCAGCTTTTGAAAACACAACACAGCTCTTTCCTTTGTAAGTGAATAGATCCCCCATGCCTAAACAAGGGGAAAGGTTGACAAGTCAGTTCAGCTTGTGTCATTGCTATGAAACAAGCTAGAGAACCTGTCCCCCACTCAGAATTCTCTTAAGGCATCAACACCCAAGTCTGCCCACAGTGATTGATGGTGCAAGACATGGGTGGTATGATCAGAATCCACATGGCAACTTCTTGTAGTGGAGAATCACTTCTCATATATGCAAGGAGCTTGTAACAAATCTAGCACCTTATCTATTTGCAGATGTAAAGCTGTCACAGAAACAAGTAGGAGATTTCTCACTGTGCAGGATCGAGCTGATTTCAAGTTCTGTGGTGAGATGACCACAGCTGGCAACTGAGCTCCATATATCCATTTGTACACTCCTCTTCCCCAGTGGGGTGTGGGAGAGAACAGGAAGAGCAAAAGCAAGAAAACGTGAAGGAAAGAAACATAGAAACATCATCACAGTTGGAAAGGACCTTCAAGGTCATCAAGTCCAACCGATAGCCCTACACTACTCTTACCCCTAAATCATCCCCCTAAGTGCCACATCTACCCATTGTTTTGAAAACCTCCACCACTTCCCTGGGCAGCCTATTCCAATACTTCACCACTCTTTTGGTGAAGAAATTTTTCCTAATATCTAATCTAAACCTGCCCTGGCACAGCTTAAGCCCATTCCCTCTAGTCCTGTCACTAGTCACAAGGGAGAAGAAGCCAACACTCACCTCTCTACAACCTCCTCTAAGGCAGCTGAAGAGAGCGATAAGGTCTCCCCTCAGCCTCCTCTTCTCCAGGCTAAACAGCCCCAACTCCCTAAGCCTCTCCTCATAAGGCCTGTTCTCCAGACCCCTGATCAACTTAGCTGCCCTTCTCTTCACCCTCTCCAGTACCTCAATGTCCTTCCTATATTGTGGTGCCCAGAACTGCACACAGTACTCGAGGTGTGGCCTCACCAGTGCTGAGTACAGTGGCAAGATCACCTCCCTGCTCCTGCTGGTCACACTATTCCTGTTGCAAGCCAGGATGCCATTGGCCTTCTTAGCCACCTGGGCACACTGCTGGCTCATGTTCAGCCGGCTGTCAATCAACATCCTCAGGTCCTTCTCTGCTGGGCAGCTGTCCGGTCACTCCTTCCCAAACCCATAGAGCTGCAAGGGATTGTTGTGACCAGAATGCAGCACCCGACACATGGCCTTATTAAAACTCATCCCATTGGCCTCTGCCCATCAATCCAGCCTGTCTAGGTCCCTCTGCAGAGCCTCCTTACCCTCAAGCAGATTGACACTTCCACCCTGCTTTGTGTCATCTGCAAACTTACTAAGGGTGAAAAGAGGGGAAAAAATAAGTGATGCAAAGGCAATCCCTCACCTCCTTCCCCGAGTAGATCAGTGCTCAGCCAGTCTCTGAACAATGGCTACATCCTACACCAAGCACCCTCCTCTCTCCAGGTTTTACTGCTGAGTACAAGGTTATACCTGATCTAGGGAATCCTGCTGTGGCAGAGGGGTTGGACTAGATGATCTTTCCAGGTCCCTTCCAACTCCTAACATTCTGTGATTCTGTGATATAGTATGAAGTATCCCTTTGGTCAATTCAGGTCAGCTTCCCTGGCTGTGTTCCATTCCATTCATGCACATCCCTGGCCTACTTGCTGAGGGGACAGAGGGGGAAAGAAGAAAAGTCTTGATGCTGTGCAAGTACTGCTCAGCAACAGCTAAAATGCTGGTGTGCCATCCGTAATTTAGTCAGAAATTCAAAACACAGCACCATCAAGGCTGCTGAGAGGAAAACTTAACTACACCCCAGCCAGACCCAGCACACTACACTATTAAAAAAAAACTAAATTAAAAAATCTGTGCAATAAATTACCAATAACAAAGGAAAAAGTCTGAAATATGTTTCTTTACCCTTGGCCAAGGTAGCAGGCCATCCTCCTAACCATTACCTGCACTAGGTCTCAGAGTAGTTTTTTTCTGTAATAGTACTGCCACCCATCTAGACTGTTGATCCTCTCTTCATTTTCCACTATGTCTCACTCCACACCTTGAACTTTCATTCTTTTTTGAGTAAAAAAACCCAAAAACCAAACCCCCTTCTTCCTGGTTTTGGTGGAGAACTCTGTCCCATTATTACTAATGATGCTGGAATAAACTGAGAGGAGAAGAGTTGACAGAAAGACAAATCCCACTTCCTTCAGTAGAATTATTCCCCCTGTAAGGCACAGGCAGGCTACACACATTAAACAATTAGAAATGACTCACTCATTTCAGTTATGAAATGTAAAAAGTGGGCCATTCTCTGCAAGCATTTGCAGGAATCACATACCTCTTTGATGCTACCAGAATCCTTCAGACACTTACCATCCCTTAAACTTAGGAAAACCTAATGACAGTAAACCAACATGAATGGAGTGAATGGCATTTCCATTCTGTCAGTGACTATTAGTATTTGATCAATGCTTTGGATCTGAACAAGAAATACCTTTAAAAATCATGACCATGTTACAGATATTCAGTAGCTTCTGCATATAATGGTTTGGGACATAACACCAGATGGTCCAACCAAGTTCCCCACCATCTCAAACTCTTTTATCTGCACTAACCCAAAGATACATTTCCCAGAAGGGAAGTAAGGGGCCTGTGGTCCCCCATGAACACTCATGTTACACAGACTGCCTTGGGACCAAAGCTGTCTACCCTTAGCTTCTCATTGACTTACAGAGCAAATGGCATCAATTCTTTTTCTGTTGTAGGCATCCCTGGTGTGCACAAAACAGAAACAGGCCAGGAAAAAAGGCCAGCACTTTAATCAGTAAAAATTGGTTCTGTTAGTTGTTGCCAATGTCTGGCCTTTTTAGATTAAGGACTTCTTGAATACAGTAACTCACATCCTCTCTCCCATCTTATAGTGATGATATTTGCAAGTCAAGCTTGACGTGTGATAAGATAGAAGCACTGAAAATTTGACTTACTTCTCCAGAGTATTAGTTTGTCTTTAGATAAATAGGAAATTAAATTCCATAGAGCTGTCAAGTTGGTAGATTTTACCAATAAAATATCTGAATGTTTCCTGAATCCACTTAAGTTTAAATGTGATTGATTAACTCTTTTTCTGAGCCCTTCTGTTTGTCGTTTCCTTGGTTTTGTGGGAGTTTAGGGACAGAAAATGCTGCTCTTGCATCTCTCTTATGAGGAAAGGCTGAGAGACCTTGGTCTGTTTAGCCTGGAGAACACTGAAAAGGGATCTTACCAGTGCTTATCAATATCTAAAGGGTAGGTGTTGAGAGGATGAGGCCAGACTCTTTTCAGTCATGGCCAGTAACAGGACAAGGGGCAACGGGTACAAACTACAACACAGGAAGTTCCATCTGAACATAAGGAAGTTCTTTGAGGATTATGAGATATTGGAACAGGCTGCCCAGAGAGGTTGTGGATCCTCTGCCTGCACATGATCCTGGGCAGCCTCATCTAGGTGAACCTGCTTTAAGCAGAGTGGTTGGACTAGGTGATCTCCAGAGGTCCCTCCTAACTCCTATGATTCTGTGATATTCCCTCAAATGAGATGTTCTTTGTCAATTCACCAGAGGCTTCATGACCCCAGGGAAGGAAAGTCTAGAGAACTGATGTCTGTGGGATTTTGGACCTTAGACAATGCCATTTTCCCAAGTTCTAGCTCAAATGCTCCTTTTTACAACATGAAGAATTCAGAGGCCTGCCAAGCAGCAGAAGACTTCTAAAAGGTCATGTTCTCAAGGGCAACAGACAACCTCAGAGAGCAGGCATTAGGGTAACTCTTTGTGACAAGAACTCTAATATTCATACACTCAATGGCAATGAAAAGCAAGGAGGTTTGAGGCAAGGATGGTTTGTTTGAAAGTGGAAGCTGGCTTCTGGATTGTGTTCACCACCCTTAGAAGAGTGAATATGACTTTCCAGGAAAGGGTGTGTATTAGTGTTTCTTGTACCTGGACAACATGTCATATGACAGTGACTTTAGTTAAAATTTATGTTTGTTTCTATTACATTAATAATTAGCTTTACAAGCTAATGGAAAGACTGGTTTCTTCTCAGTGGTTCCAGTTTTTACTGCCCTTATCATTTAATTTGTACAGTGGAGTTACAATCCAACCAATGGTACTCTAGAGATGTAGATAGGTTCTGGAAATCCCAGTAAAAAGTTTGGTATTTTGCCTTTCAGACCATTTGCATTTAACTGTGGGTGAGGATCCATGTTTGAATCATTTGAGTAAGATTTTTACATAGCCAAGCAGTCCAATGTACTTTCTAACTGTCCCATTGACTATTATGGGATTTTTATGACCATAAACATTTCTATTTAAATATTTTATACATAAATATTTTATATAAATAGGAATCCACATGGAAATAGCTTTTCCTTCCTTTTTTCAGGGACATGATTTCATGACAGTTTTCTAAATATATAGTGACTCTTGGCTGGGGCTACTTAGAGAAGAGCAAAGGATTTGGGGTGGAATTTTCCAAGGAGACTAACTCCCAGGATATTTTATTGCAAGGTTCAGAGTAAATGGCTTTTTTTTCCCAAAGTCCCAACTGCTGGAATGGAGAATTATAGGAATGCATAAGAATCTCACCTTTCATCCTAAATAAGTTACTTCCTAGAAAGTGTGATTACAGAAAATTTGTGAAACTGGAACCATGTTCCTTCTTTGAACTTGTAAAAACAGAAGGAAATGCAAAGAATAAGGCATTCATTTGGTCTAACTCTTAAGATATTTAATCCTCCCTATTACTTTTACAGGAATGACTCATGATTTTTAAATTACACAATTAGTAACACTGATTTTCAAAACCAGAGTTTTGAATATCAGAAGTTACTTAGGCAGTGCATTTATACATGTTCAACCTCAACTGTTTTTTTGTCTCTGGGTTACCTTGGCAATATGCCTCCTTTTGCTATTAATTTACATGGGAGATTTGTATCTAGATTTTCTGGGCTAGTCTGAAAACACTGAGGCCTTAGGACACTTTTGTGCTCTTCTGTCCCTTTATTCCCTTTTAACCCCTCAATCTTCCATCCAAGCACTTACCTATGGGAAGAGTCACAGATCAAAGGGTCATTGTGCTCTCAGAAAATCGACACCCTTTGATCACTTGAGAGTTGTTTTTCTCAGGCAGCAATGGCCATCCTCCCCCTCTCCTACATTCCCACTCACACACATGCAGTTTATTCCAAGCAGATGTTAGCTAGTGCATCTGCCACTTTCCTTCTCAAATGACTTGCAGAACTACATCTGTTCTGCATCAGCAAGCCACCTCTGAAGCTCTCTGCCTGTCCACTTCTTCCTACTGTTCATTTTCACCCTTGCCCACTTCCTACACATGTCTCTGTCTCTTCCAATTGCTTCCCTTCTTCAACATCCTGTCACCTGTATCTGTTCTAAGCTGCCATCTTTTTTCCACTTCCTATTTATTCTCATTTTAAAAAATGCTGAGCTAGATAAAAGGCTAAAAATTTGGTCATTGTAGATAAGGCCAGAGAGATTCAGTGATTTGCCCAAGGCCACGTAGAAATTCTGTGGCAGAAAGGTGAATTGGTTTTAGGTCTCTATGACTCAACAGACTCATAAAAGAACTCTTATTTGAAGAATGTATTTTAAACAGCAAATCAAAGTTTGACTCCAAATGAAAACAGCTCCAATTACAGGGCTTCTTTTATCTGCTGCTTTCATCTTAGTGCTGTTAGGCACATGGGCTGTGTCTAGACTTCCCAGGTGAGGCATGCCCCGGTGCCTGCCTGACTCACATGCCTGCCTTTTCTCTCCTTACAACATGGCTGAGGCACACACCAGCCTCATGAGCTGAGAGGTGTGATATAGATGGAAACACATAGATAGGAGTGAGTGTCAAAGCTTAAGTTGTCTAAGAACTGCCTCTGAAAAGCACAAGGTTCTTGAGGACTTGCTTTGTGTCAATCTAATCATTGAAATACAACCAAAGCTTTACTTTTTCCTTTTTCTTTTTCTTTTTTTTTAACAAATAAGTTAACTTTTGAAACATAAGAGTTCCTTTGGGTTGAGACAAACCAGCAGTTTACCTAAGTTTTCATTGGTATGACCTGGAGGTAAAGTGTATGTGTTTGCTTATATCAAATTTCTTAATGCAGTGATAAACAAAGCTGTTTACTTACACCCCTCAAAACAGAGTCTAATGTTGCTTTCTGCCATACTCCAAGCCACAATGTCATTATCCTTGGCACAGAGCTACTAGAAAATTTTTGTCAGCCTGTCCACAAAAATTAGCTCTGCAATGCCATTGAATTCTAGGGGCTAAGCCAGTGCTTTGGCCTGACACAGGGAACCTCTGTTCTTGCAGCCACCAGAGAAAGTTCTCTCAGAAAAACAACACCACCACCAGAGGTTTATGATTCACTTTCAGACTTTGTTCACCTAAATGACTTGTTTGTGCACTATGGGAGGAAAACAAGATTCCAGAAACTCGCACACACAGCATGTCCTTGTTTGTGCCTTTTAACTATATAATAAATGCACAGATAAATATGTAAGGGAAGGGCCAGGAGATCTTTCAGTGAGGCTTTTCAAGTTAACCATCTTCTGCTCTGAAGAAGCACCCTCTGCTATAAATGAAGCTTGAGTAGCTGAATTAATATTAAAACTGTGCAACAGAGGGAAACAAACTGTTGTGGTTTTGTTTTTATTTTTAAACCCTGAAACCTCATCTGAACCAAAAACATGACTACAACTGTGAGTTGGTTCAGGGAAAAGAATAAAAAGGGCCAGGAATTCAAGACATTATTTTGTTTCCTCAGAGTTTCTAGTTTAAGGAGACTGTGCAGCTGAGCAAAGTTTGAAAAGAAGTTTAAACTCCTGTTTATCTCCAGTTTCCTACCTATTATGTAAAGAAAGCCTCAGGTTTGTACCAAGATGCCCTGTAAATCTGAATACTCTTCTTTAATTCAGATTTAATTCTCCCTCTGCCATATCTTTGGTTTTATGTTCTCTTCTGTGCCATGTAACATTTTAATGAGCAATATCCACTCACTCAAAGAGACTGGGTACACGAAAACATAGTTGTGGATCTACAGAAGACTGAAATCCAGAGTAGGAAATCAGAGAGGTTGAACTCTGTCAAACTGCAATTTCCTTATGATACTTTGAGTAAGGTCAAAGGAATCTTGATTGGAAACAAACAAACAAACAAAAACAAAGTAAAAAGAAAATATGTCTCTTGGCAAAGGTTGAGGTAGAGATGGTTAAATTTTGCAAGGTTGTTGTTTATATTATGGCAACACTGAGAAATTCCAAATCACAAAGGGAATTGTTTGCTATCCTAAAAGACTGATAATTTGAGAGGCAGTCCCATAACATGCTCTTAAAGATGCATTAAGAGCTCTTCTAGGAGTTTTATTGAAATAAAATGTAAGTGAATAAAAAAGGTTATGGCTGAGGATCAGTATAAAAGGATGGAGAGTATAAATACACAGTCTTTAGGGAAACCCTTACTAAAGATGAGGGCAAAAAAAGCAGCAGAAAAGGAAAAGAGTTCAGTTAGAATCTCAAATATGAAAGAGAACACTTCAGTCCCTGAAGGGAGTAAATAGCAGCTGATTTCATCCCTTCTCACAAAAAAAAAAAAAAGGGGACGTGGTGAAAAAGTGATTAAAGTGTTTAATTATAATGAAGGGATAGGAGCAGAGGATGGAATGGAGAAATAACAAGTTGCCAAATAACACTGGATGTATTCCTGTTGACAGAGCCTGATGAAATTCACCCAGGAACGCTGAAGAAACCAAGCAACCTGCTTTCTGAAGTGTTAGCAAAGCCCTTAAGGATTCACAGGGAGCAGAAGACACCCCAGAAAAGTGAAGAAAGGCAAAGCAGAGAATGAACTGCTGAGGAAAAGAGAATTTAGAGGAAAATGGGTAAGTTAAATTGCCTCAGCACTTCTGAAACAGCAAAACACATTATTGATCAATTTATTTGTAAGGATTGAAAAATAACCAGGTGATAAATCAATACTGATTTGTCAGTTCAAACTGTAACACACTAATTTGTTTCTTTACTGTGACAACTGGTGTATTGGATATGGAATTAATTCAGAATTAATTAGAGAGGGCATGATATGTGATTTATCTTGTCTTTGATTTCAAACCACCCTACATGAAGAAGCCTGGGAACCATACCTTTGATGAAACCCATGGCATAGGATTAGTGCACACCACGTGGGGAGAAAACAGACTTTCAGGTAGTTACATGTTGCTTCCTAGTCAAACAATTGTCTGGAGGACATTGAAATAGTGCCCTCTTCTACATGTTCTGGGCCTGGTTACATACAGTATTTTAAAGTACTGCTTTGGGCAGGTGGCTGAGTTTCTTATGTCATCATTTTTACTGTTTAGCAAAGTAGTGCTAATGCATGCACCAGGAAAAAAGAAACTAAAATAAAATGTATTAAAAAAAGCCAGCTGCTTGAAAAGTCTCAAGAGCAAGACCTTGGCCAGTTAGGTACAGAGGATCTCCTTCCAGATGTTTTCAAAGGCAGTTTTTTTTTTTCATCACTAGCTACTGGAAGTATAGGCACTTATTTCAGGAGGACAACTTTACTTATTTGAATTGCTGATGTTTAAATCAAGAAAACTGGATTCAATCCCTTGATAATAAAATTGAGTATGTTTCTAGATTTCTTAGATATCTTCAAAAGTGAAGAGTTACAAAACAGTTAGAGGACTAAGAAGCTGAATGATCTAAATTAATTGTAGAAATTACTTCAAATCCCTAGACAAATTTCAGTAAATAGAAGTGTACAGGTTACTCTGAGGAAACATAATGCTCTTCTACAAATACAAAATAATAAATAAGTTTAACTGGCATGCTGAAGAAAGGAAAAAAAAAGTGTTTCACAAATCAAATTTGTCACTCTTGCAGAAAAAAGAGCTCTTACTCTGATTTTAATGACTAGTTAGACAAATAACTTTCAGGGAGTGTTAGGGTATTTGCTGCTTCAAGGGGAGATGCTAAAACACTTCTTGAGATCACTTTGACTTCTGCACTCCTTTGATACAGTAAATATGCTAGGAGAAATAAAGAGCATGAATCAAAAGCTTTATTAGTCACATTTGAGAGATGGGAAATCAAGCTACATACACTGGAAAGTAACCTATGCTTGGCCATGTAGGAAGTCTACGGCAAGAAGCCAGGGATGGCATGTAAATCTGTCAAGTCACAGTTTGGAATCCAACCACAAAACCATCTTCTCTCTGACCTTTGTATTCAGTTTAGATATGTATTCAAATGTCTGGATGTTTATCCAAAGCCTATCAAGAGTGATCTTCCCCTTTGCACAATGGCCCTGGCTCCCCTTCCTGAGGGAAGAGCTAGCAAGTCCTGCCTCCTCTCACACCTACAACCTCCTTTTAGAAGAGTCTCCACTGCCCCTGTTTTAAACCTGCCAGGTCTGACTGTCTCACAGGTTCCTGTGTGTTAACAGAGAAATCACTTCAGTTTTTTGGACCACATTAACCCCAAGGTGCATTTCAGGTTAGTTGGGAGGGTCAAGGGGACAGCTTGGGGCACTGGCATGGGCAGGAGCAGTCCCTGGTGTTCAGAACATGCTCTGCTCATGTTACAAGAAGGCTCTGGGAGATTTAAAAGTCTGTGTCTGTCAGAAACTTCCTGTTCAGACAAAAGCTAACCCAGTTATGTAAGAAGGTGTTAAATGTACATGGAAAAATCGTGCTCTTCCAAGAAGCCAGGCAGTGATTACATTTGCTAAATTTGCAGTCTTTTTCCAGTAACAAATAAATAATCAAAGACAGCACATTCTGTGAAAAAAAATAATGTTGAACTAAAGGAGGCAATTGCCACTTCAAATCAGTAAAACATAGTTCCTTGTATGTTCATGCTAAATAAAAACAAAGACTTGCCCAATGAAAGCAACAGCTAAGCTGTTTGTTTTCCTATTCACTTGGATCCTCAGGTCTCTTCCAGACAGACTTGGGGATACACAGGCTTGTTTATGAAAAATCTGCTTGTTACTGCATCAGCTCTATCTATAGCATTTTGGGTTCAGATTCAGCTGCTCCACAGACGTTTCTTTAAAATCAGGGGGTGCACAGCCTAATGGATAAAAGCAGGAGGCTACAGTGATATAAGTGGTGTTCTCATGCAATACCTTCAACTTTGTAGGCTCATCTTGAAGCAATCCATCTTAAAAACCAACCCAACAACAACAACAAAAAACCCCCAACAGTCAGTAAATATTAAATATGTAAACTCATTTTGCCTTTCTGCTTCCTGTTGTGTTTGACACTATTCCAAGTAAGGCTTGCTAATATTGTTTACACAGGGTTCCTGGGAACTGGTGAAGACTACCTCCTTTCCACCTGGTTTCAAAAGAATTCATCTGTTTCAGGAGAGACAATTCCCCCTGTAACACTGGTCTTCCTCTGGGTTGTGTTTGTGTGAGACAAGTGCATAATTTAACTATTTGGATTAGTTTCCACTACTGCATCCATCTTTGAGAACATCCTGCCCCTAGACTTCCAGGTAAATATTAAAAAACATGTTTTGCATAATGATTCTGTGCTTTTGATCTTCTCAGTAAGGAAGTTAATTGGGGGAGGGGGAGGAGGGAGCCTTGGCAGACAATAGCACACAGCCATCTACATCCACCTGACAAATGTCTTAATAGGCTTTGTAAAAAATGTGTTGCACGTCACCGACTTGACATAGAACAGCTGTGGCCAGGCAGAGAACACTGACAAATACCACCTGGCAAATGATATATTCTTTATGGATAACAACTAGTCTTTGGAAGACCAGAGGTGTCACTTGTTCTGCTTTGTTGAAGATTGATGGCCACCTACTGAATAATGTACTTTTAAATGGGAAGTATCTTATTCAAGTGTCTTATCCTTGTGTATGGCATAGGCAGAATTACAAGTCAGAGGATGAACTTCAGTTGCATTTCTCTGTATAACCAGTATTGTTTGGGGACATTTTGGTCTGGTTTGGTTTGGTTTGGTTTCTCAGGGGGCTTCATTTTACCTCACCTGATAAAGTTTCCTACTTGCAAAGGGATTAATGCAAATTTCCCTTTCTCCATGGGGTATTCCTTTCTCCTTGGGGTATTTCTCATCAGTTACGGAGACAAGGAAAAAATGATCAAAATATTGCTGAAAATGAATGTGAGGTTGGCCTGAATAACAACAGGCCTGATGATTTCCAATGAATGTCCTCTCCTCATGACAGGATGCCTACATGCTTTATTTCAGGACAAGTTGCTTGTGTGGACTGCAGTGAACAACTTCAATGGAAAAAGAGGTTAAGCTGAAGTCTTGTCTTATGAAACCTGCAATCATGTGCTGACAGCGAGCAGCAACTAATCACAACCAAATGTCCTTAGGTCGTGCAGTCTGCATAAAACTCTTTTCTTATGTGTAATAAAGACTTCTTATTATTCCCCCTTTCCTCTTGCACTCATATTTCCCTAGGCAAGGGGAGCACTATCATTATTTCCCCTTTTGCTATTGTCTTTACAGTTTCTATTGCATTGACTGCCTGGAGCGTCTTTCTTCTTCCTTTCCTTCATGATGGGCTACAAAGAGCTGCACTACTTTGACTTTCTTTTCTCTATTCATTTATAACTTTTTTGTGCTTCATAGTGCAAAGATTAACTAGAAAGGACTGTCCTCTTTTTAAATAGCAAGGGTGAAAGACAATCCATTTTCAGTGCACTAGCTCACCCCTTTCTAGAACAGCGAGTGTTTATCTAAGTGTCACTGCATAGTCCATTAAGCAGCATGTAGATGTTCTCCCATTTTACTGCTCATTCTCAGAAAGGAGCAAGGAAAGTGTACTCAGAAGAATAATTTCTTTTCCTAGAACTTCCAAGATTTGCCAGATTCCCTAGGGCTACATTTTTTCCTCTCAGGAATAAATGTGTTACATGTTGCAGGGCCCAGAGCCTTAAGAACTATAATTAGCAATTCTCTTCATTACTCTGGAAGTAAAATCCTATTTATAAATATCCAGCTTCTATAGGAAAGGGCTGATGCTGAACTCATAGTACAGCCATAGTAGTAACTACTATGAGGTTACAACAGTGTCACCACAGGCCTTGAGAGCATATTTATGTGTTTGCCTGTGAACAGAACATCCAGACAGAACTCTTGTAAAATTTAAGGTTGCAAAAACACCCATTCCAGCACTTTATCTTTGTTTTACTTAGTAAAAAACATGACCTTCTCTTGTGATGCACTGCACTTTCTGGTCTACATAAAAAGGGCCTTTTTGTCTGTTCATTGATGAAGAGACCTGTACTGTAAATGTGAGGTTTATATTTTATGGAGTATATTTCTCAGTAATATATTATCATTACAGGTTGGTATTGCCACTGCAGTTCAACTACAAAACATTTCATTGGGCTCCTTAAAGGCAAGTGAAGAGCCCTGAGAAGCTTCAATTTAGCTACTAAAACAAGCAACTCACACAGACACCATTTCTTTAGGGATCAGCAAACAGCAAGAGCAACAAGAAAGAAAACCACTCTATTTCTGAGCAGGAGGCTTAACATACAGAAATGAATGTAACAAATGACCAGAACATTTTGCTGACTCCTTCAAGCCTTAACTAATGTGCATTGAATGCAGCAGGAACATTTTGACCAAAGGTATTAGAGTAAACTTCTAGTTCAAACATACTTGGCTGTATGCATACCACTGAAGTAAGCAATGCCAGCTGTCATTTCTGCATGTGGGGAGAGCTGCTTGGAGAACTGAATCTCTCTGGAAACTTTTGGTGCCAAAAACGTGCACAGGACCAAGGTAAGTGACTCTGGATCTGGAGGGGATGGGTTTGTAGAAGATGCAATGGCAATGTCTTCTAACTGAGGTCTTAGCTCCTATGTTTGCTCCCAAGCATGTGCTCGAGCCAAGGCCACAACAGGCTCTGACACCATCTCAGTATCCAAAAATGGGGCAAAAGAAGGAAAGCAATGCAGTACTGGGGGACAAGGGAGCTTATCAGGCAGTTGAATAGATGCTGCTGATGTGCTAGTTCTTATGAGCAGTATGGAGTTCATTACTTACATCTTAGTTGTAGTGGCAGGCAGGTACGGAGGAGGCAGATGACCCAAGGCCAAAGATCTGGTTTTAGGTGAGAGCCTATAAAATAAAAATGACCATGATCAAAGACTTAGTGGAAGCCCAGGTGTGCAGAGAGCCTGTGCAAAGAGGCTGCTACGGTGCTAGCACCTTCCCCCAGCCACTACCACCACCAGCAGCACATTCTCCAGCAACCAGTCACAACAACAGCACCTGCTCCACTGCCACCGCTCATGATGGTAGCTGACCCTGCTGGCACCCCCATCACAAGGCTTGTCCAGGCTTGTCAGGATAGCATCATACCATCTTTGGAAATTTCTCTTTTAGTTTATTAACAGTAATCTAGGATCCCTGGTGTCTACTCTAGTCCACCAATACATGTGTGTGTAATAGTTAAGGTACATCATCTTTCAACTGTAATCATTTCCCTTTCGAGCCTTAAAATATCTTACTCTTTTGTGACTCTTGAACCTCAGCACAGCTCACTGAAGCTGCTTTCCAAATGGCACTGCTACAATTGCCCACTGTGGTTTGCCATGGCCCAGTTTCCTGCTCAGCTTTGCTCCCTAGTGCAAGAACCTAATGCAATAAGGGATGCCTATCAGCCATGGGCCACACCTCTGGACTCTGCCATTTCTTGCTCATCTGTACGGGGAGGGTGCTTAGCCAGGCATACTGGGAAGCATAGATCCTTCTCTCTGTGTAAACAAACCTGCAGGAGTAAACAACATATCCTTGGCTCATGGTTTTTGTGAGTCACACTGTGTTGATGGGTGGTGATTTCAAGTGTGGGATTGTAGCAAGGAAACTGCTTTGTTTCTGCTTTGCTTTTATGCCATGAAAAGAAAATAACTACCATACTTAGCATTCTCTGAGTTCTGTACAAGCTAATCCTTGCAGTGTTCCCATGAGGTAGGCAAATATAATTAACCCTATTTCAAAAATGTGGAATCAAAGACATAAAAGGATAAGCCATTTGCCCAGGTCCTAAAGGTAAGTCAGGATCTGAATCCAGAAGTATCTGATGCCAGACAAATTGGTAATGGACCAGACAAGCTGCTTCTTAAGCCCCTTCTCAATTACCTGGTTAAAAACAAGGAGGACAGTAAAAATAACAGGAGTAATGCAGGCTATGAGTCCAATTGAAGCTTCAAATGTTTAAGGAATGTCTGCCCTGTCATGAGGGGATATGTGGGTCCAGAGCATAGAGCAGAGTACAGTTCAGCTTTATGCCTTGCTCTGATTTTCTGGTGAGATGCTGTTAAAATTCTGTGAGGACCTAACGTAAGGATATGGGATATGTGGGTCTACATGTTTTTCATTCTGCCCTTGCAGCAGTTGCCACCCCAGTTCCCACCCAGCACCAGCACCTGCAGTTCTTCCCTCAGCTCTCCTGTATCCTCCTTCCCTGTTGTTCATTCCACCCTAAAAATCTTTCTCAGCTACCTTTTCCCTTCTCCAAGAAACTCTTTTCTTGACATCACTCACCTCTTTTAAGCCACTTAACTGACATCACAGGTGCCTACTTCCTCCTCTCACTCTCTCCAAACCCAGGAAACATCCATCTTCTTCCCTACATGAGGCATCACAGAACTCCTATCCTTGCAGCTCACCCTCTGCAAATGCCTGAGAGGGCATAAGCACCTGCACCTGATCCCAGGCTCCAGGTGATCCTTCTGCTCATTTGTCCTCCTGCTTGTCAGCCTGTCTTTCACTTGTATTCCTATGAAGAGGGTCAGATTAGCTGGAGAAAGAAGGGGAAAGGGACAGTTTGAAGAGAGACCATCTGAAATTGTTACAAACACACAAGAGGGACTTGGGAAAAGCAAAGCAAACCAAACCATATTGCATCCTAGGAAAAACTGGGGAGGCTTTGATTTTGCCAGGGAAAAGGCAAGTGAGGTCAACCAAAAGAAAAACTTGGCCACCTTAACCCATTTTTAATTAAAACTGATAATATCTTTCTCTGCAGCATGACTCTGCATATGCATGTCATTCTGTTTTAGAACCAGAAGAGATCATTCAGTCCTTACAAATACTTTGTGCAAGTTTGTTTATAAATCTAATGCCAAAGCAGATTCCTTTAAATTTACTATTTACCTGCACACTAATCTTGACAAATGTTAACACATAAGAGAAAAAAGAAAACACTAAGCAAAGGTTAAAATCCATGTTAAGCTTACACAGAATCTCACAGCATGTTCTGGAGTTTTCCTTTTTTGTTATACACTTGAGAACAATCACCACTTCAGTTTTTAGAGGGCCAAAACATGTAATATATGAGATATCTTTACAAAGAGACATACATATGTGTGTGCATGCATGCTTGGGCATCTGCATCTCTCTCTGTGTAGAGATAGATTTAGGTAGACATGATGTTTGTGGATGTTTTCCTATTTCCAAAGTTTACACTCTTACTATTGAATAATTCATTCTAGAAACCTCTCCTCCATAAAAAAAAGTGAAGTAAATTATCTTTCTGAAGAGTCTTTTCAGCTTTCTCATTTAATTACAAAACTGAAACCTCTCTCTTTCCAGTTATTATCCTGGCAAGGAATATCTCTTTACTGGTTCCCAGGCAAACACCTTATGCCTGAATCAACAAACAGGTTTGGAAGGGATGATTGCTAAGGAAAGGTCAATGTATCCTTTGACAGCTGGGTTCCTGGTTTGTAGCTAGCTGAGTTAGTTAGCCACTGAGTGACATACTGTATTGCTAAAGCAGCAGTTTTCATTGGCATTAAATTTAATTCTTTTTGAAATATGGTTAAGAAAAAAAATTAGATTCTGAACTCTGTTGTATTTGATACTATTTCAAGGAAATAGTTTTAATGATCTCAGCTTTTATTCCTTTCCATGTTTTCTCTCTCTTCCAGTAAAAGCTTAATTAACACTTATTAGGCCTAGCTTTGCAAGACCTTTGCAAATAGAAAACCAAACAGGTTAAAGAAACTACTTCTGAGAAGTTATAATTCAGCAGAAATTAACTTCACAACTCTGCCTGTGAACTGCTTCTCAGGAAAGAAACAATTTGACATTCTGAACATGAACAATCCCAAACTTCAGACACTTGCAACTGAGAACTGCTGTAGGAAGAGATCTAGGTGTGGCTGGGAATAGGTCATTGGGCACCTCCTTTACATGTCAGTCAAAACAAGCAAACAGACAAGGTGAGCTGCAGAATCCCTTGCACTGAAATGGTTACAAATACACGTGATCCTTTGGGGGGGGATGTCAGGGCAGATGGTACCTGTGGTAAGGGGAAGACAACCCAGAGAGATGGAAGATGCTTAAGAGACAGACAGGCCATGCAACTTCTCTTGCATTAAGTGACTGGAACACAGCCCAGTGATGCTCCAGTAAGCTGAGGAAGACCAGCAGCCCACCTTTGGAATTTGAGCAGCCCACCTTTGGAATTCCAGCCTGGAGACAGGTTGGTGGCCGGTCACGAGCAGTGTCCCTCAGGGGTCAGTGCTGGGGCCTCTCCTGTTCAACATCTTTATTGATGACTTGGATGAGGGGATAGAGTGCAGCCTTAGTAAGTTTGCAGATGACACTAAGCTGGGTGGGAGTGTCGATCTGCTTGAGGGTAGGCAGGCTCTGCAGAGGGACCTAGACAGCCTGGATCGATGGGCAGAGGTCAATGGGATGAGTTTTAATAAGGGTAAATGTCGAGTCCTGCATTTGGTCGTAACAACCCCCAGCAGTGCTATAGGCTCAGGGAGGAGTGGTTGGAGAGCTCCCCAGCAGAGAAGGACCTGGGGGTGCTGATTGACAGCTGGCTGAACATGAGCCAGCAGTGTGCCCAGATGGCTAAGAAGGCCAATGGCATCCTGGCTTGTACCAGGAATAGTGTGAGCAGCAGGAGCAGGGAGGTGATCTTGCCACTGTACTCGGCACTGGTGAGGCCACACCTCGAGTACTGTGTGCAGTTTTGGGCACCGCAGTTTAGGAAGGACATTGAGGTACTAGAGAAGGTGCAGAGAAGGGCAACTAAGCTAATCAGGTGTCTGGAGAAAAGGCCTTATGAGGAGAGGCTTAGGGAGTTGGGGTTGTTTAGCCTGGAGAAGAGGAGGCTGAGGGGAGACCTTATCGCTCTCTTCAGCTACTTGAAAGGCCATTCTAGGGAGGTGGGTGTTGGCCTCTTCTCCCTTGTGACTAGTGACAGGACTAGAGGGAATGGGCTTAAGTTGTGCCAGGGTAGGTTTAGATTAGATATTAGGAAGAATTTCTTTACTGAAAGAGTGGTGAGATATTGGAATAGGCTGCCCAGGGAGGTGGTGGAGTCACCATTCCTGGAGGTTTTTAAGAAGAGGATAGATGTGTTTCTTCAGGGGATGATTTAGGGGTAAGAGTAGTGTAGGGCTATCGGTTGGACTAGATGGTCTTGAGGGTCCTTTCCAACCCTAATGATTCTGTGATTCTGTGAGAGAAAGTAAAAAAAGAAAGGGTAGGATAAAATATGTAACAGAGAAAAGCACTAAGATCAGGAGAGCATGGAGGTGAGCCAGCCACGAAAGCGTGGAAGGGAGCTGGGAGTAAGGGAAACTGTTTTTCTTTAAGCAATTGAAAATTGGAAAGGTTAAAAAAAAAGGTAAGGGGAAAAAAATAAAGTAACTGGGCAAGTTTCAAGAAATTATTTTAAGTCCATGATCAGATTTAGGTGGTTTGAATAATGCAAAGTTCCTTGCTCTGCTTCCCAGATTCTTACTGGGCTGATTCATTTCACTCAGAGGGTTGCTTTTTATTCTCCAGACACCAAATTTGTAGTAAACAGAAAACCCTTTGGCATATTAAGGGCTATTTAATTGCAACATATCAGCAACAGATAAACACCTGCACAGAGATTACCATGCTCAAAACACTGTGGATGCATTCACTAATTGTGTTGTGTATAATCACCTCCATTTTGCACATGAGGACTTTGGACAGAGAGAGGAAATACCACACCCAAGATGACAAGGTTCAAAGGGTTCACAAGCCTTTTGACCCTACTCCCTCTGCATTTGACAGATCTGTTTACTAAAAATACAGAACATTTTTGTTTATGAAAGATGAGGATTAATAATTTACCTGGGACATTAGGCCCTTTGTACCTGGTGTACAGTAACAGGTGTTGTAAGGGTTTGAACTTTTGACAGAGAACTGAAGAAGTTTGAATTAGCAATAGGATGCCTCAGGCTGTGCTGGAGTCATACATGACTTCTGACTGGGAAATGCACCAACCTGGTGAGGATGTTAAGGACAAAAGGAAAACTTGAGTTCAAGTGTGTTTCCTGTCCCATGTTAAGTCCCTCAGAGATCTGTGCTGTGTGAGGTTTACCTGTGCCTGTCATATCTGTGTTAAAACTGCACTTGCATTGTGCCTCAACTACCTTGAAACAGACTGCTGTATTTCCTTACAACAGGCTTTTCCATCAATAAATTGTAGCTTTGATCAGAAGAACAGGGCTGCCTTCTGTTTTCTAATTAATCTACTTTGTTCAGGTGTTTGCTTTCCTGAAGCCTTAAAAGGACTTCAGTAGAGTAAATCATTTGTATATTATTCACTCTTCAAGATGCCAATATATCCTAGTCAAACAAGGATTTTATATGTGTGCATACACATTCTGAATAATAATATTTTGTTGACTGTCCAACAAGTGATTCCAAAGAGAACATTTGTATTATGGAAAGAAAATCTCTAGTGTTTTCTTCATCATCTGCTTTGATCATATATGATATATGATCATATTAAAAGCCTGATTTCTCTAAATATTTGCTTCTTTTCAGAAATTCCTGTTTCCTACACATGGAGTTTGCTATTTCACCTGAACTCAGCTGCTCCAAATCTATTTGAAGTCACTCTTAAGTCATAGGTGCTTTCCAAAATCAATAGCTTCTTGCATCTTCTAGGCCATGTTCCTGGCCTATGTATTTATACATGTGTATAAATAAAAAAGCTTCTTGACAACACATGTTCTCAAAGTCTCAGTTCCTGGAATCAAAGAACTACAAAGGCACTTGCAAAGGCAGATGCCATGACCCAAATATTTCCTATGACTTTTAGAATCCCTAAACCAATACAAAATAAAGTCAAATGACATCTCTTGAGTTCTTCTTTAGTTACCCAGTGCATGAGCCAATCACAAGATTTAGAGACCTGCCTTAAGACTATGGCTTGTTTGGGGCCAGGAATATGGTGGTGGAACTAGTGCTGTGCCTGAAGTTAAATGTAGCTAGTGATGCTACTGACAGCCACCCCATACAGCAGAAACTACTGTGCTGCACATCCTGGTCTCAGCCTCAGTAGTAACAAAAGGAGAAGACTCAGATGGGCAGAGGAGGAGGATGAGAAGTTAAGGAGAAAAACAAATGTTACTTGTCTCCATCAGAGTAGGCAGGCTTGAATATACTTGGAATTTGCTTTCTTAAACAAGCATATGCCTCTGGTAGAAACACAGATGTGGAATGGGGAATTTTTTTTGGTTACCTGCTACTCTGTACAGAGAGCCCAGATGTGACCAGCTAGGACACAGGTAGAGGAGGATGTGACACATCAGTGCTGATACTAAGGGTGTTAGAAGAAAGCCAGGTACCTCAGCTTACTGGATTTCCTCAGCATATCTGGGCTGGTGCTTTAACATCTCTGTTAATGGTTGCATCAGCTGGGGAACTTTAGACATTGGCATTGCCTATGGCTGTACCAAGACAATAGAGGTTCCCCTTCTGTGCAAAGAAATGCCATGAATTATCTGGGTAACCCCAGGCCACATCTACCTCTGGTCAGATGAGTTCCACCCAAAATGCCCTTTTACTGTCTAGTACTTATTTAGAGAAGGTGCCTTAAAGCTGAAAGGTAATTTATAGGCACAGAAACTCAACACACATGGCATGTGGAGTGAAAAGAGTGCCTCAGTAGGTAGGGAACCAAATCAAAAGGTGATGCTGGTGGCCTGTCCCACCCTCCTGTTAGTCACCAGGCATGGACCACGAAGTCATCTAGGAGTCTTCTACTGCTTAATGGGAAAAGGTCCCTAGTGTGTGGTGCAAGAAAATGGATGGGAAGAAAATCCAACATCTCCCAGGCTCTAAAATGTCTCAGCTAAGACCTTGAAGATGGACATGAGATCTTACCTCACCTTTAGTAATTGCCTGTCTGCAGCAGTGCTTGTCTGACAGGTCTCAATATTTTATCCTACAGAGGAAATAGTGAGATTATGACTACAAACTATGAGCATGTTGCAACCTGCAGTGGGATGCTGGAGCTCAGACAGACCAACCTCAGATGCAAGTCAACTTCATCCTGTATATTAGGAAATGATAGGTGCTGGCTAGTAGAAGGAAGGTTAGGAGGTTGGTTCCCATGGGAGGTTTCCCATCCTTGCATGACTGCACATCCACATAAAAGGTCCCTCTCACTATAAAATCAGGCTATTATTGATTACAAGCCAGGGACTCAGAAGTGGAACTGGCTGACTACTGAAGTCAGTGTTTGTTCACACCTAGTCATCAAATTAAAAAAAAAGGACAAAATTGCTTGATAAAAAAGGCAAAGAACATCTACACTAGGAAAGTTGTGGTACATGACTGTCTCTGATGAGAAATTGGTGCAGTTGCCTGAACTTTTTAGTTTTACAGCTTATTTCAGTGGAAATAACAGAAGTGTATTCATGTTTGTCATAGTTTTCCACTATATTTGATTTTTAAATCTAATCCATAGTGGCAGAAAATAAGCCTAATAAAAAAATAAACCATGAAATTAATCTCTCATAATGAAGTGCAATTAATTTAATTAATGCTGGGGTTTTTTGCATCAGATACCCCTAATTACTTAATGCTCTGTATTACAAAAGTGATACCCAACCCCTTTACCAGGTTACTGCTCATCATATGCCAGTAAATGTGAAAATGAGCAAACCTCAACTGTTCAGTGTGCATAAGGAGTGAGTAAACTCTCTAATACCCAGACTTAGAAGTCACTCCCTCTATAACAAACTGTGTACATGATGGAAGGGTGCTATCTGAAAACAATGACATTCTTAAGCCTTGGCAACAGCATATTGACATTCTGTCCTAGGTTCACATGCTGGCTATTGTAAATCACAGTCTCCTCTCACCCTGGAAGCAAGTGGTCTTGAATCCAGGGGATTTATATGGAAAAGAGAAAATGTGTTAGCTTTTAGTTTTTCCATCTGCATAGGTAGGTCTTTTAGTGGACTCATGTTGATCTTTGTGCAAATGTTTACCTTCCACAAGCAAGCATGGACTGAGTCATCTCTGCTCAGGGAACTGATCTGAGTGTAACAAAGGGAAATATGGTGTTGCAGATGAGTATTAATGGAGCTGTATCCAAAGTAAGCCAGCAATGGGTCAATGCCAAAAGAGGACTTGGCTACTGGTTTTGAGTTTTCAACTCAAGCAGATTGGATGAAAGTTCATTTTAGGTCTTTCAAAAAAAAAAACCCCAAACACTAAAATAGCTACATAAAATAAAATAAAATAGCTAAAAAGCTATTTTCTTGAAATACTTGAAACATCTAACATCCTATAGATTCTGTTCCACTTCTCAGCAAACCACTTCATTTTTCCCAAGAATTGTTTTCTGGTCTCAAATAAGGTGGTTCAGTTGGAGATGTGAAAACAGAAACTAATCAAGATTTAGGTGATTCTAGTGAACACCAGTGTCCTTGCACACAAGCACAAAAAATGGAGACATGCAATGAAAAAAAACATGTTATGAGTCTCTCTGAATGTTGCATAAGCTGTAACTACAGTTAGATTTTGGGGTTTACCTGAATTATTAATATAATTTAGCTCATGTAAATTAGTCAATTTTCATGCAAAGATTATTGATGTCAAATGTCCTTTTTATTTCAGTCAGGTTTAGCCCAAACAAGTCTGGCCAGATATAAAATCAGGTTTTCAATACTGAGTCATCCACTCTTGAATTGTCCAGTGTAGAAGAGAATGAGTTCCATTCCAACACTTACAGAGATTTAAAACACAAAACAAGAACCTTTCCTTCAAAGGTCTTCAGTGCAGTTTCAATTCCCAACCTCCTGTGGAACAGCAGATCTCAAGTGAGGAAAAGGCTAGAAACAAATGCAATGAGCATTTACTATTCAGAGGGAAGTGTAGTCAAGTGAATGTAGCTTGTGGATGTGGAATTCCTCAGGAGCAGCAGAGAGAGCATAGACCTCTCTGAGGCCACAGAAGGAAATTAATTCATCTGGTTTATTTGAGGGTACTTGCAAATGAGAGAGAAAAATTCCACACAGCCATCCACCACAGCCCAGCAAAAGAAGACATCCTAAGTGTAGTGGGAGGGTTCAGACAAACACTAGCCCTGTAAAAAAAGGGAACATTACTGAAAAATATGCAAGACATATTATCCTGCTGCAGGTATTCTCCTGTTTCCATACATCTACTGCATACCACAGCTACAAAATATGTATCTCTATTTCCATGAACCCCCTCATAAAGGTTTTTGCTTGGCTGATTTTTCAAGTTAATGATAGTCAAGGCACTTGGGAGAAAGATTTATGTCAGTGATACACAGGTTCAGCACATTATCAAAGAATTCTGCTGTGCAATTAATCATCTTTTCTCCATTACAATCTGTAAGTGCCAAGCACCTACACAGAACCATTTCTATAATATAGATATCACAGGTATGTAAGTACTATATGAATCAGCTATGAAAAAATATCATATACAAAGAGTGTTTGCTACCACATGGACTTGTAAATAAATCTTTCTCTGCATAAGACATGAAGACAACCCTTCAAAATTTGTGGAGGCTGTCTCATTTAGCTGCCATCATTTTTATGACAGTACTTTAAGCAGATCTGCATCTCAGTTATATCTGTGCTCCCCAAGCTGCTTCATCTAGAATTATGTACATTAGGGTTTGGGGTCTTTTTCTGGAGGGAATTCATTCCTGGTGAAAAACAAAACAAACCCAAACCCAAGAAGAAACACAAGAAAGGGGATTAGCTAAGAGTACTGCCTTGTTTTTCTTTCTTTTTATATAAGTGTGATTGAGGAAAGAGTCTACACAGATTGAGAGATTGATAGTACCTATTCACAACAGCTCCACTCATTCTTCTCCAGTTCTCCTAACCAACATGCTGTATCCCAGAATCAAGGCAGGAGGCAGGAGGTTGTCTTCTCTGTGCTAAAGCTGCTACATTACCCTGAAAGATGCTTGGATTCAGGAGGCTTCCATCTTTTTCAGTGGTTTCTGAGAGATACTTTGGCAACTCAAAATTGGTTCTTGAGAACCAAAAGGCACTTAAGGTCCAATCCCCAAAACTAGACTGCTGAGATGCAGATTTCTAGCCCAGCCTAAGCCACCTGCCTGCCTCTGTTTCCCCCTGTTTTAAGGATCTTCAAAGTCAAGCTGCTTATTGCTCTACATCGGTATAGGCTCAGAAGGCAGCTTGTGATGAAGTGGATTAAGAAGTAAGAAAGACTGCAGACTGGATGTCCTGACAGTCACAGAGGTATTCCAGGGGAAGCAGGCTCATCTCCAAGGACATCAGTAGCACAGTGCTCATGTCTGCCACCTTCCAATGCCTTTACCTCTTCAGGGGATTCTGTGAGAATTGCATTCATTGTAAAAAACCTCACCCCCTCCATGCCCTATTGCAACCCTCACACACCACTTCCTTTTGGAACTCAAGAACATCAAATCTCCAGATTATTGGTGTTTATGACCACAGTGACTTTTGGAAGTCAGTTTTATAACCTGGATAGCATTCCACACAGATCAAAGCAAACTAACCTCTCTAATTGGGTTTTGAGATCAAATACAGCAAGCTTTACATTCACTGAGCTCCATGTGGCTTAGATTATCTATCTTGTACAATCCTGGACTGCATATTTTGTGCTGCACAGTAAATAGAGCACATGTGGTTTGGAATGTGTCTACTGTATGCACCAGTCCTCCTGCTAACCAACAGGTTCAGCTGAATGCAGTGTCAAGAAAAAGCTGATTGTGATATCCAAATTCAAACCTGACATGGACATACACCAATTAATTGAATTCTGTGGGGTCTGCTAAAAGTGCTGTTAAACCTTCTCTGTGTGGCTTCAAACACATAGGCAAAGAATCAACATAGCAGTTGATCTCAACTCAGTTGAGATCTTGCCTTTCTCATTAATGTATTGAATTACTCTGGATTTACATCAGCAGGACAGGTATGTTCTGAATGTATGGATATCTAGATTTCAGAATTCCAGCTCTTTTTTGCTTAGGCCTTTTTTTGTACAAGAAATACTGTTTTCACACCTAGATATGAGAGGTTTTTATATTAACAAAATAAATACATTCAAGGCCTACTCCTAAATACTATGAAAATTGTTGAATTCAATGGATCAGGAGAGAGAGAGAGAGATCAAAAATTATTTTACTGTATTTCACTGACATTTTAAAAACATATTTCAAGAAGATACAAAGAGATCCCCCTCAGGGAACTTGGACACCAACAGAACTACCTAATTTGAACTACCTAGGTTAATTTACCTACATTAATCAACATTCCTATTTCAGCTTCTTTGGTTGTTACTTGTGCTCATCTAGAAACATATCTATCTGCCCACAAATCTTCAAAGTCATTGTCAAATACTCAAAATAAGCAATATTTCAAATGTTACAGGAATTTTAGGGTTACCAGTGTGCTGCAGAATATAAAGGCTGACATAGCCAGGCTTTTCTCACTTCCCAGCACTTTTGGCACCAATAAATCCAAAGGCACACTTGCTAGAGAGCTGTCACTGACTTGTCTCACAGTAACAACCTTCACAGCTGACTACAGTGAAATCTTTGTCACAACTTCTACTGATGCATGTTCCCTGATGCAGCACTGCTCAGAAAGTGTAACAGCAAGAGAAAAGCTTGGGATGCTTTTGAAGAGGGAATTGAGAGGGGGTACACAGTTGTAACTGGATGTCTGCTAGTGCAGCAGGGTAACATGAATGCAAGAGATTAATTCCTCAGTTTACCATGGTGCATTATGCAGGAATTAACCATACAATCAGCAATGTTAAAGGACAAAACAAGATTCTAGGTCAAGCAAGAAATCATTCTGCTGCCATTAAAATTAATTTAGAAATCCTTTAAAATCACAAATTCTTTCCTAAAAAGGGCATACTTTTCACATGTTCTTGTTTCTGAGCTGGGAAAGGCAAATACCTATTTTCCAGTACTTTCTGCAATTTAAGTTGGAGGAGGATATCACCTAGGAGGTTAGTGTGTTTGAAAGAAGTGCTGATATACTCACCAGCAAGCAGGCTTGATTGTTCAGTCAAGGTGATCACTCCCAATTATCTACTGTTTTCAGTAGAGATGGAGGTGAAATACCAGAATATCTGGCTGCTCTACAAACAACTGAAGACTTTTGTGCCCTTGGACTTGAACTGAAGGAGCAACACTTCAGCATTCCAGCAGAGCCTAAGGGGCTTGTTTGGAGAGAGTAGATTTAAGCATTTAACCAACTCAACCCCTTTCCTGAATTAGAGCTGTGCTATGGGGCTGCAGTGCTAGTATCCTGTTACCTGCTGGTTGCTTCTCCCTTCTACTGATAAGACTCAGATAAATCATCCTTTCAAATACTGTGAACATGGAAAAGTCAAGAATAGACTTCAGGCTGGAAAAGAGGAGATGGTAGTTGTAGTCTTTGACAGTTATGTCCATGTTGTCCAATGGAAGAGGGGACAATCCACAGCACTAAAACCAAAAGGTCTGGGCTGACTCCTGCCCTCACTGTGTAAGGCTCTCCCTCTGCATATAAGGCTGGCTTCTTCTACATAGGATCCCTTCCAGCATCCCTAAGGGGTGTCCCTGGGACCCAAAGGCACAAATATTACTTTAAATGAGCCCATGAAGCCCAAGCTTTCTAAGATGGTGTGGGGGTTGTGTTGCAGCCTGCCAGGGTGAGCCAAACTCAGGGTAGATGTTGCACGATCCAGGGTGCAACAGGAGGACACAGTTGTTTGAGACTTCTGGGATGGTGTTGGGGGACAGAATGATCCACAATACTTTTTTTTGTGCAGCCTTTAGAGTGCAGTAACTGTTGTCTTAGGAGAACTAGCTGGAGAGGTCCAAACCAGAGCAGAGGGTGAGCTGACTCCAGCATGCTGCTTAGCCTGCTTTTATTCAGTAAATTTACTTTATTCACTACAAAGATATACATAGTAGGGAACTCTACACCAAATATCAATTAATGTCTACAATATGCTAAATGAGGGTTTGGAACCTGTGGCCCAAGAATGCAGGCAGAAAGTTACAGCTAACTGATGCAGCTTTTTTTTTCCTGCTGCTTGCTCACCAGGGATTTACTGTCTCTGGAAACACTGATGTTAATGCATTCTTCTAGAACTCACATTTGTATATGTTTCCCATATTTTCTCCTCTGTTTTATTTTGTTCCCAAATATTACTTACATGGAAACAGAAATATTTTGAGGGCTTCTATTTAAGTTTTTCTGCTCTTCCTACGTCAGCTTTTTTGCTTCAACTCAAACTCTTTGGTTATCCAAGCTAGATTGCTTCTGAAACAAGAGCACTACTGGCAGACAACTCTCCAACAAAGAACAGGATGGATCAGCTGAGACAGGGATGTTTACAGAGGAGAAGCTGTGTCCTAGGCAACAGCAACATCAATCCCCATATCAATTTAGCTTTTCCTGCATGTGTCTAAAACTCAAAGGGCACTTGACATTCAGGATCATTTGTCCAAGCAGTTTCAGCAGATATGGACTTACCAGGTGGTGCAACCAGGTTTGGGAGTCCCCTATTTCTGCTCCCTTTCTGCTGCAGCTGGAGAGAAGCCAAAGCACTACAGTCAGGTAGGGGACATGAGGGCAGAGGAGAGAAAAGAGAGAAACTGCCTGTGTATCTGTGTATATCTGGTTCTGTTCTCTGCAGAGTTAATTTTGCATCCCAACAGCAGGCTTTTCCCCTGCTCAGGCAGAACCACACCTGCCCCTCATTTCTCTTGTCCCTTGGCAATGCTCTTTTCCCAGCACCTGCTTCTTGGTTTGTACTGTACAGCAACTCTGTCTTCTTATATGCATTTAGGGTTTTTTAGCTATTTTCTCAAGTGAAGATTGAAAGCTGTAAGTGTGCTAGGTCAAATGCAGTTGGGAACAAAGAGCAGTGCAGATATGGATGTCATCCAGAAAAGCTGCAGGAGTCATATTCAGACCACCTACCTACCTCATGCATCAAGGCTGCTGCAGCATATAAATTCAAGCCAGCAGTGTGCAGTTCCTTCAGCCTGCAGCCCAGAGCTGCCTGCTGTAGGTCACTCTCATATATAATTCCAGGCTAGCCTTAATATAGCTAGGTTTCATACAGCCCTCTGAAGTTTTATTGGTGTTGAATTTGTCTTCAATTGTATACCAGATAAAACACACTAAGCCTCTCTTTCTTTGCTCCAGTTGATTTTTCCTGACAGCAAAGATATGGGAAACACCCCTTAGCTTGTTTTGTTGTGAAGAAAACGAAGAGGTGATCAAGGTGATCAGCTTCCTTTTTGCTATTTGCTTGGGGTTTTTTTTCTGCTAGCTAAAATTTAAGCTTATGAGTCTTTTTAACTTCTTTAACAGTAATTTTTAAATTAAGCCAGTTGTTTTTACTTGAAGAGGTTTACTACTTCAGTTTCAGGAGTGTGAGCCTGTCTACCAGGAGTATATTTTAGAAACTCTGAAGCACATATCTTTTCAGTGTGTCCTGCTACCTTTTTAGTCAAATACCTTAAAAATCTTCATTTTAGCTGTCTAAAAGCTAAGCATTTAATCTAAGCTGGTTGAAACAACTTCCTTTACAGTCAATGAAAAAAAATAAAAAGCATGTCCAAAAGACAATTACAGAAATAAAAGAGTCTCTACTAGACTGTAAACTAAACTTTTAATTGGCTAAAAAGAGATCCCTCTCTTCATAAAAATGAGATACTGCATTCATTTTGGAAAGCAAGAGTAGGGAAAAGGAGGTTGTTTCCTGAAGAAAGGCTCTGATTTAGAACAGTTGCACAGGATCTGACTGCAATATTGTTTCTCATGCATATACATTTCAGTAGAAATAAGTGAGTCTGTAGGAAGAAAGCATCTCAGGGAAGACATGTGTAGATGTCCTCTGAAGCTCTCTTCTATTCCTGAGATGTTTGACTACACCCAGAATAATTTCTCCTGAAATATGATGCTCCTGGCATTTCCTCCCACAGTACAAGATGGCAGTCTTTAATAGTTGGCAGTTTGGAAGGTAGCAAGCTTGACTTGGAAAGAGAAAGGTTTCATCCAACCATCACCCAGAAATTTGGAGGTCATGCCAGATAATCAGTTTCTCTGTGTGCCTACCAGAAACATCTCAGAATTGCTAGAGCAGTTCACTACCCCCAAGAGCAGTGCAATCAGACTGAGAGATGTTTTACAGAGCCAAAGTCTGTGCAGCGAAGGAAAGAGTTCATTCCCTGTTACCATTCTTTTGCTGTCCATCTGGGTTTGACCCTACCTTCCTTCCTGCTGTTCCTTTTCATGTCCTGCCATAGACATTGGGTCCCTGATGGTAAAGCTTTTGTGCCTGGGCCTTGAGCACTGTGGTGAGAAGGTCCCTCCAAGCCACCTTCCAGCCCTTCCTGTCTCCAGGCTGCCTGTTCTGCATTTTTTGTTGTGCAAAGAACTGGGAAGTAGAAATGACAAAGGATGCTTCAGGAAAAACTCAGCAGCTAAAAACCTGCCTATTTACTTATACTCAGTTCAGGCTTAATTCTTGTACTATTCTTACTTACCTCACCACCATATCTTCTGACCCTAGAAGCCCTAGAAGTACTGAAGCGTTATTAATCTCTCTTAAATCCAGATCTACTTGGTAGCAACATAATCTGTTCCAGAAGTGCTATGGGATTCACCTCCTTCACAGTACTTAGTTTCATATACCACATTAAGCCAAAAAAAAAAAAAGGGGCAGTGTCCATAAATACCAGATAGTGAACATCCTAGAGCCAAAAAAAATCCCCATGAACTGCCAAAAGAAATCATATAAATGACATGTGTTTTTCTATTTGAATGTTAATGATTTCATTTCCAGTAGAGGAATTGATTCTGCAGATTTGATTTATTGTTAGCTCAGCTCAATAACATTGATTTAGGTATTGAGCATGATATGTGCCACTGCAGTTATTGTTTCCCTGAAATAATTTGTTTTGATATATATACATTGATTAAATTTTTACTGGTTTAATAGCACCAGTCATTATGGTACTGGCATGACACATGCAAGCACAATATCCTGGTCTTTATTTCCTGAGCTAGGGATATGACATGGCTCAGGGTTACAAGGATGCTGTGCTTTGTACTGTTCTATATCATGGCAGGCAGCAGGCAGCACCCACTGCTGCACTGACTTCTTGTTGCTGAAAATCCAAATAAAAACACACCTTCATGACCACCTAATGCAGCTAGTTAATATAACCTGATAAAGGAGGGAAGATAGCATGACAGTCTCCACAAGGAAAGTGTTTTCTCTCTCTCTTGTAGGACACATCAGGTAAATGAAACTTCAAAATCCCAGACTTCCTCTGGTCTCCTTCTGAAAATATCTCCCTCCCCAGCCTCACTATTGCCAGGGGAGCTGTGTCCTGCACCTGCATGTGGGTTTCTTTATGTCCCTTTGCCTTCTCAGGGACTAGGGAGCTCTGATTTTCATAGGCACTTCCATAGAGTTCTGGACAAAACCAAGAAACAAACTCTCAACTTTGGTGTCTCTTCATTGTCTTCTCTTAGCTATGAAAGGAGAACACACAGCAGTCATGCCCACATTTTTTGGTACAACTGAGAGAGATATTACCTTAACAGACTGCAAATTACTCTGTCTTTGAAAACTAGCATAATAATACTAGGTGATCTAGAACTATCAGTTCTAGCATGAAGGGCAAACAGCTTGCCCAGATATTCCTTGACTTCTGATTTCCTCATATCACCATCTTTTGCAGCCACTTTCCTCACAGACTGGGGAGTCATAGAATCATTATTGTTGAAGAGAAGAGATCTCTGAGATCATTGAGTCCAACTGTCCACCTAGCACAGCCATGCTCACCACTAAACCATGTCCCCAAGCACCACATCTACATGTTTTCTGAACACTTCCAGGGATGGTGACTCCACCATCTCCCCGGGCAGCCTGTTCCAATGCCTGATAACCCTCTTGGTGAAGAAATCCTTCTTACTATCTAATTGTCAGATATTTTCACTTTCCAGACAAATTCCTGAGCTGATGACCTGTGTGATATTCTGTGGATGGCTCCTGGTCATTTGCTATGTCTTTTCCTTTTGAAAACTAAGAATCTGCAGGGTTTGCTTGGGATTTGCTGGGTTTTGCTTTACAAAATTTCAGGTTTTATTCAATATTGGAATGCCTTCCCCTTGGCAGTGTTGTGCCCCTGCCCTCACGTTGGTTGGCCTTGTTACCTGACTCTGTAGTTTTCATTACCTGCACCTTAACAGTTCTTCAGCACTTGCACTTCAAAGAATTTAATCTTCACTGCAAATCTTCACTTCTACCTGTTCTGAGCAACACCACATCCATTTCTCAGAGGGAATGCTTTGCTTTGATCTTATTGCCAGCTCTAATTTGATCTCTAATTATTCCCTATAATAACAGTTTCAGTTCATGTGTCTCAGCTTTAATATAAGGGTGATTAAGCACTTGGTGATCCTGCTTGGCAGCCACCTTCTAGTAAAGACACTTACCATTCCCTGGCAACATTCCTACAGGAATTCAAGTGCTCTTAAATTTTATACTGATTTTAGGAATATTTGTCCTTCTTCATATTCCCAGGCTCTAAAGTACACCTCACCACTGTGCTGGGCCCCCCAGAGCTACCCATGGGAAATATTTCTGGGCATTATAATTGCTTTGCTTTCACAGTGCAACCACTTTTTTCCTGATCTGTCTTTCTGAGTTGCTTATAAACAGTAAGGAATAATTGTGTAACCTGTAAGAGTGCTTGTTTAAAGAGAACTTTCTATCTTGCTTGGCCCAAACTTCCATGGACTCAGATTGCAAGAGGTCCTCTCACATGTCATGAAAAACTCTACTGACTATTGTAACTCTATGGAACATTGAGCTACACCATACACTGTTCTAAATGATGCTACCATAATGAATTGAATTCATTAGAGCTTGCTGACTTTGTCAGTGCAGCTTTCTAGAGCTGTAGCTCATGCTTCATTTTTGATGTAGAACAAACAATTGTAAGTTACAAATGGGAATTGAATTTAGGCAGCTGTTAGAAGGCACTGAGCTGTAATTTAGAGACAAATCTGAATCTTCTTTCCTTTTTATCTGGAAAGCCTTTTCATTTGTCAAAAGCAGAGAGAGAATTTCACCTTGAGGGTGTTTTCCCTTGCAAGAGCAAAGAAGATATAAAATTACTTTAAATTCTAAATTAGGAACACATGTAAATCAACTATATTTATGAAAATCAGAGGTACCCTTCTGCAGAGCTATGTCAAAGATATAGATAATTTTATTGACACTCAGACATATTTCTAAGGAAGGAATTTTGTGTTTATATCATCCTAAGGCAAATGTCACTGGATCCATGTTGACTCTGTACTCTTTGTAAAGAAATCATTTTCCCAGAGTCTGCAAATTTGTTTGTAAACATTTTCAAACAGCAAAGGAACAAGTTGCACATGCTGACTTTATTATAGACTCTTGTTTTCTTTACAGCTGAGCTACAGTTTTTAATGTCCTCTGCTTATCTGCTGATAAACCCTTTTGTCAAATATATCCAAAAGGAATTTCCAAAATTGAAACTTATTTCAGTACAAGTTTATGAGGATGTGATAGGTCAAGACAAAGAGATTGTAAGAAGAAATAGTATTGGATTAATGGGAGCTGTTCTCATAGATGAATTCCATGTTTGCTTCTCAGGGATCAAGATAAAACAGTCACCTCTTGTAATTCTAGACATTTCTACTTCTTCTTTTCAAGGGAAGACAAGAGTCAACATTTGTCAATATGTAACTGTTTCCTTGTCACTGGATATTTCCCTCTGTGAAGACTGAACAGTAGGACAGGTGGAAGTACAGAAATAAGCACCTGTGCCTGATGCTTTACCAAAACTCTTTATTACTGTCATTCTTTGCCCCACAGACAAAGGGCACTGTGCCCTGTTGGGGTTTCTGCCTATCATCCCACTCCACAGCCAATGATCTCCTCTTTATAAGATGCTGTTCCCTTTCCCTTTTCCTTTCCATTATAACTGCTGTGCTACAAGGACTGTCTCTTTGTTCTGTGTTTGTCTGACTTTCAGCACCACAAAGTTCTGGTCCATAAGAGAAGCCTGGAGGTGTATGGTCTGTTGCAACAGACAGGTAACTATTGTATTGGCAGTGCTCAAATGTCCCATTGGCCTTCCTTGTCATTACCTGCAAGACCAAAATCTTCTGCACCAGCATTACCAGTAGGTCCTGTTCCTCTTACAACCCCCAAATAAAACTAGCTCATGATCAAAATTTTTGTTCTACAAGTCTTCACAAACCTTAACTTCTGATTTCATCCAAAAATGGCACTTTTTACTTCTTGATACAGGGTTTGCAATGGTCAAACCACAATGACAATCATACACAACCTGATTCAAGTTTCACTTGTCAGGAATACTTTTGTGCTCTAAATTCATCCAAAGAAAGTGGCTTTTCTGAGCCACCCAGCAACAGGTATCTTTCCAGTGATCCCTAGTTGTTGTTCAAGTACAAAATCCCAGGTCCTTTTTTACAATACCTGTCTAAGGTCAATGCCTTAAATTTATAAAGGAGATAGGTATGAGAAAGAGCTACATCTATTTTAAAAGACAATAATATGTGTGCTTAAAATGGCTGGGTTTTGAAAAGGAGTTTTCCCCAAGTCTGTCAGAGAACAATGAACATGTGGACATCTTCCAGTTAGTAGTGTTTGTTTGCCTTTTTATATTTGTGTACAAACAGAGATGTCTGGAAGAAACTTACCAAGTGCCTGCAAGGCTTATTCTGAAATGTATGGACCTACTCTGGGATTGCCTAACAGCAAAAGGAATAGTCTTTCAGCCAAAATGACATCTCTGGCATTTTGTTAGCTCTCTTTCTCAATCTATGTTGGGTTCATACTTATGCCCCCTTGAAACTGGCAGAGAGTTTTTTGGAGTGGGCATAGTGCCACCCCAACAGATGGTCACAGGCAAAGGCATGCCAAAGAACCAGTATGTGCATCATGTTTGAGGATTAAGTGATGGGTTTCCACCCAAGAATGTCAAAACAGCAGTCAGTGCAGAACATCTGAGCCCATGGTTGAAGGGGATATGCTGACTATTCCCCCTAAGACCTGGATTAACTTTCAAAATGATGATTTAATGAAAAAAAACAGAAAGAGAGAGAAAACCTTCTGCAGCTATCCAGCTATGAGAATAGAAGGAAAGAGAAGTGCTGAATGAAATACCCACCCTTAACAGCTCCCCATACATCAAGCATCTGAAATCTCTCCAAGTAAATAAAAATGGACTTCCATGGCATGGCTTGATTTCCTGGTGAGCAGTCTGGCTGATGGCAGAAATTAGACCTGCAGATTACAGATGATGGTAACCCATGTCAGCTTTCTGTTAAACACAGCTCAGCCCTGTTCAAGGCATGGCACACATCCTGTCAGTTCCAACTGGCACACACTGGTGAACATTACTATGCTTGTGCCAAGAGGGATTAGTGCATCTGTAACTGACAGTACCTCTTTGCACAGGGCAAGTTAAGGTTATTAGTGCCAAAGGAGAAATTCTAAATTCCATACTATTCCTATTCCTATAGTAAATGTAAAGCCTTGAGAGAAAAGAAAGGAACATATTGAGCAGTTTCAGTTGGGTCAGGGTTATCAGTTATTTTCAGAACATAAAGACATTGCTAATAAACAAGTAGTGCTGGTCTAAGGATTATATTGTGAAGGGGAAAGCTGATGTTGTTTGGGGAGAGAAATATTAAGAATGTTTGCATCTTCTTCTTCCAGGACTTGAAATGATTTTTGGAATTTATTTTAGACTCCAATCAAATCTGTGGTAAGAGAAGACATTGAGTACCAGGACAAGAAGAACCTGCCACTAGCTACTATGGAGGCCTATGGCCACTGGGGAAGGGAGACTGTTGTGCACCCTCTCAAGCTACCAACCCTGCTTCTTGCCTGCTTCTTTTTACTTAATACCTCAGAATTTTTAAGCTACATATACAGACAGGACTATCATGCTGGTTTATATTTCAACCTAGATATGGCAGCTCAACATACATAAACTCTTTGTTCCCCGTTGTTACCTGAACAATTTAATTTCCTTGGCAATCACATTGTAACAAAGCTTTGTGATTATGTTTCTTAATTGGAAGGCCTTTACTAGAAAAAAAAACCAAACAACAACAACAACAACAAAACCCCCAAACCAACCAGTGAAACTATTTGGCTCTGCCAAAAATCACTGCTCTGATTTTTCTTGCTATTAGCTGTATCGTGGGTACCTAAAGTTCTGCAGACTCTGAAGTAGAATGTTAGGCTAACAAACTGCCTGATTGCCATTATTTTTGCCAATATCATTCCTGAACTATTAAAGCATAGTAGGAAACAACACTTTTGAATGTCATCATCAGCATAATCATTGGTAAGAACTGGATAGAGCATTCAGGTCTGCTGGGAGCAGGTTTCTTTGCTAACAAAAAGCAGATGTAAAGTATTGCTTTCTCATTACTAGCCTTAACAATTAATCAAGAACAGGGTTCAAGGTTTGAAGCATAGGAGGCTTGAGGAGGGGGAAATGATCAAAAATAAAGGAGCTCTTGCAAAATCCTGTACATCATATGTCTTCTCCATCACTCACCCTCCACTATCTTCATGGACCTCCTGTGGACACTCTAGTATCTTTATATTCTTTTTATATTATAGTGCCCAAAACTGCACACAATACTCAAGGAGAGGCTGCACCAGCACAGAGTGCCACTATCACCTCCCTTGACCAGCTAACAGTGCAGTGCTTGATGGACCCAGGACACAGTTGGCCCTTTTGGCTGCCAGGACACATTCCTGATTCCTGTCCAACTTGCTATCAGCCAGAACCCCCCAGATCCCTCTCTGTGGGGCTGCTCTCCAGCCTCTCATTCCCCAATCTGTATGTATATCCAAGCTTGCCCCTTCCCAGGTGCAGAATCTGCCACTTGTCCTTGGTAAACTTCATATGGTTGGTGATTGCCCAACACTCTAATTCAACCAGATCTCCCTACAGGGCCTCCTACAAGGATTTCAATAGCTCCTCCCAATTTACTGTTACCTGCAGACTTAGTATACCTTCCAGTCCTGAATCCAAGTCTCTTATGAAGATATTGAAGAGCACTGAAGTCTCACAGAAGTGAGACTCACAGCCTTCTAGCTACCAAGGTCATTGCTGTTGCCCTTCCTGAAAATTAGGACACCATGTGCTAGCCCTACTAGCTCCTGTGTAAAAACCCCTTTCCCCAGTGAGCAAGGTGCATCTCATTAGGTGGCAGTAGACCTGATGTATAGATCATCCCATGGTCTAAAAACCCAAAGTGAAACCCTTGCAACACTTCATCCCAGCAGTCACTGTAGGGATATAGATTTGGAATGGAATTTTCTAAGATTCCAGAGGTGATCATTTCCATATGAATCCTCCCAGGATAGTTAACCTTTGGGAAGTTCTGTTTCTGTTAGGTAGATAGTTTGGAAGCAGCAAGACAGTAATTGCATACATAACCATGAGCTGTCTTATGCAGGGAGACTCTTATTACCCAGAAAACACAAAAAGATTAAAACAAGGCTTTCAACTCTCCCCAAAATGGCCTATATGCTTAGCAGAAGTAGTTTTCCTTGCAGTTATACTGTGAAATAGCAGATAAGTACAATTCAAAGTTTTCCTTTGCAGCAGTTTCTGCATAACTTTGAATTTTCATATTCACATTGTATAAAAGCCAGGAGCCAAGCAGCATTTGTCCAGTGGCCCTACTGCTGAGGAGAGAAGTGAGAACTGCTGTGTTATAAATGGCTTGTGGAAGAAGAGAATGAAAGAAGTAAGAAGAGTATGAAGCCATGGGAACTGAGTTGCAAAGCAGAAGAACTCTATGCTGAGCTGAGTGTGACTGTGTGTATGCAATATTTCTATAGCATCCAGGGTTGCTGGAGGAGTATTTTTTGATTGCCCTGGCAAATCCTCTCCTATTAGATGCCCATATGGAGCAAGCAATGTTGAGAAAGCTCTGAAGGCAGGCATTTTGCAGGGGGTGCTGACGACAGTCTCTGTGGCCTTGTCACAGCACTCTGCTTTGCAGATGGCAGCATTTGCTAAAGAAAGGACCCCACTTCCTTGTAACAGGAAAAATCAGAGCTCTTTTTCTGCCCTTTTCTTTCCTAATACTCTTTTTAGCCTTTCCTTGCTCTCCTTTCCAGCAGTGCCTAGCTCCAGGGCTGCTTCTACATCTAGATTTGCTTTGATATACCAGTATCTGTATCCTACAGACTCTGGCCTAGATAGGACTGAATGAACAATTCTCAGAAGCCCAGGACTTCCAAAATAGCCTAGGTCAAAGCACATGGGAATTCATTAACACTTTAGAGCAAAAAAAAAAAAAATAGGTTCTGGGAAGTATGTGGCAGTTGTACACTTATTTGTGAGTCCTTCTGAGTTCTTTTCCACCAGTTGGCACAGTTTTCAATTTTGTTCACCTCTGTACTCAAAACTGAGCACTTTGAAGTCAGAAGACACTTGAAAAAGCAACCCTTGTAGGTTCAAGAGCTGGTATTAACCTTCTGAAGCTCTTCCCAGAGATCTGACTTTTGATAAGGACCTTGTCCTCAAATGAGGTACTGCTCATCAATTGTCCAGTGTCCTAAAGCTGCAAGCACATACTCCATGAAGTGCCACAGTCTGGAGGAAATGACTGAAAGAAAAAAAAGTTAACACAAAAGAGAGAACCCTGAGCTGCAAAAGGGCAATTTCAGGATGTCTGGTCACTCTCCTGAGGAGCTCAGAAAGCTGGGGAAAAGAGTAACTGAGTAAATGTAGCTGCACTCTTATTGGGAGTAATGGTGCTTCATTTTTTTTCCCCCATAAAGAATAAAAAGATCCAATATAGTGGAAGCACACATCTGTTTATCTTACCTTGATAAGTCAGATTGAAATGAACCTGAATCCCCACTGCAGAGCTCCAGCTTTACAGTAATATACCTCCACTGATTTTTTTGAAGCAGCTGGTAACACCCTTGAGTAAACAGTTGTGGAGCAGATCCAGAATATGTATTATTTATTACTCCCCCAAAAAAGAGAGAACTGTAAATGGCAGCACATTCATCCTTGAAGAGAGGCAGGCTGTGTAAAGATCTGAAGGGTTTTCATAACATTTTCCCAGCTTTGTTTCTCACCTCTCAGGCTTTGCCTATTTCAGCAAACATTCACAAAGCCCTGAGCTGCCTGCAAATCCCTGCAAAGTCAAAAAGATCAGGAAGAATGATTTAACTGGAGAGCTGACACACCTCTTCTGGAAAGGATCCACTTGTAAGATGAAAACTGTATGAAACTGGAGTTCATTTGCAGTTTGCACCAAATGCCAGGATTCTCTACACTTGAGGGCTTTGCCACCACCTCTGATCAAAGAACTTTCTTGCATTGCATTTGCTCATGCCACTCTTCACATGATCTCCCTGCTCCTTCCTTGCAACTACTAACATGTTTTCCACTACAGAAATCAGAAAAAAAAGTATCCTTGTTTTATTTATAGAAAAAAATAACATTAAAGCAGGTGTGAATTTCTACTTTTGGGGTATTTTTTCCCCCCCAAAAAACCCCCTTTTTGGTTGCTAGTTTCTGAGCTATTCATAGTGTAACCAGTTCACCACACAGAATCAGAATATCTAAAACCTGATATGTGAAAAACATTCACTTCTGAAGCCTTAAACTACCAGCATGCCTGAGGGTGAGGAAAACAGTATGGGTTCAGTGATTTAAGGGATAAGAAAGGCTTTTCTGGATTAATATGTAGTGTATGGTTTTTCTGCCAGCATTATATGCCTCTTGCCAGAACTGTTTGATGCTGTGAATTAGCTGGGATTTTTAATTTCATGAATAATTCACAACTCACTGCAGTGATTGCAGAAATTCATAGCTCCTTATCACACATTCATATCAGTGCTCAACACTGAAGAGAATATTGTTTTGATTCTAGAAAGTGGTGTGATATCTTGGAGATTAAGTAGACTTCAGCTAAACATTAATAAAAATTCTTCTGTGCTTACATACATTCTCTTCCTTCTAATCTTCTGTATAACCCACAAGTAAACATCTTTTTTTTTTCAACCATGACACCCAGTCCAAAGTTACTCCATGGCCTGTGCCAAGGTTTTCATCCCCTGCTATGCATTTTCTCCATTTTCTTGGGTTATTAAACTTTTGCCTTGAGGGCACCAAATAATCAGGTACTGGATTTTTGCATATCCTACCTGAAACTAAATTGAACTTCAAAAAGCATTGCTGTTGCCTTTCACTTCAGACATCTGCAGAGAACAAGAGACCCAAGCAAAACAGGCAGCATACATCAGGAAAGAAAATGGTCCTGAAGTGGAAGTTTTACCCCTGAGAAGGCCAGAATTTTATCTTTGATAATGATGATCTGAGCTAGTAGGGAACAGATCTTGAAGTACTTGAATAATGTTTCTAAGCCTTCCTTTGTGAGATACAGAAAAACCAGGCTGCTGAAAGGCAAGAGGAGATTAGATTCATGCAGAACAGGGCAGGGAACATCCTCACACAGCATGTCTGAAATGAAACCTTAATAAATGTAGTTATGGACCAAAGGGAGAATGCTAGAAATGTACAGCCTCAGGATTCTTATTTATCCAATATCTTGGACAACTCCCAGAGTAGGGGAGAAGAAATGTACTACCTTGGAATAACTGCAAACTGATGGTTTCAGAGAGCACAGATGGGGCTTATCCTCATGTGTTGTGACAGATCACCACATACAGATGACTTGCTACCTTCACAGGAGGTTTCAGAAGTCTGAAAGTGAGAGAGTCAGCTTTCAGCATTCAGCAGAAGACACTGGGTTTTCTGCACACAGAGAAAGAAATATGTACCTGTCCTTCTGCCACAGTACCTGCAAAAAGAGGGTCAGTGGGAAAAGTACAGAGGCCAGATTATCTGCATTCTGCTGAATCATGTCCAACTCAGCAAAAGGAGAATAAAATGCAACTAAATTGGAATGATAACTCTTTTTGCACTGGTGCCAAAACAAAGTACAAACCCCAAAGGTTTCAGTCCAAGATATCTAGCTAAATACCTGAAATCATTAGTACAGAGTCTCAGATCTTCTTAGATATTCTTCACTCACTGCTATAAATAGCCTTTGGACTGTTTTCTATAAAGTCCCTATGTTTGGGGGTCTCTCAGCAGTTAAAATAGTTTTAATACAGTAAAATAAGGAAAGTTGATGGAATTATTTGCCATTGATGACTATGACTAAATTAGGCACTACTGGGAGTAATAAATATCCAAACTGGTGGGTAAATGGTAAAGTTTCAGGGTCCATGTGAATGATTTGATAAATAATTAGAGGAGTTAGATCATATTTTTAGTCTAAGACACAGGTTTGCTTTAAAAACTCAGAAATGTACCCATAGCAGTGCAAAGATGTTAATTGGAGCTAATAAGATTGACTGAAAGCAGCAGACAATCCAACTGTTATTCCTTTGAAAATGAAGGATTAGAAACTCATGCACCCAGATTTGGTCTCAGATGAAACAGAGAGACAGGATTTGGTTTGATAGACAGGGAAGAGAGTGCCTCTCTGTTCCTGACTCTAAGAAGTTAAATAAGCCCCTAGAATAGCATTCTCTGCAGGCTTTCTCTGTGGCTGAGAGAGTGATAATGATGAGTGAGAATAATACATTTCCCTGGTAGGGTTCCACTTAGAACACAGTGTTCTGTTCTTGTCAATTCAGATTAACCAAGATATTGCAGGATTTGAAAAGTATAGAGGGAAAGTTTAGTGAATGATAAAGACAGAATTGTACAAAAACAAGTAAACATGTCTGTCTTAGAGGTTCAGGGAAAGCTAAGTAGATAACTTCTTGAACATGTGTACAATAAATCTGACAGGTGTGATGACACAGCTCCTGCAGCCACCTGCAAATGTAGCTGTCCATAACAATGTTCTATAAATATTACAGACAGAAACTGAATACAAACTACAGGAACAGGCTGACCAAATGCCCATTACAAGGTAAAGATTTCAGTGACTTATTAAATAAGCCATTCAGATATACAGATTTATGGGGTTTATCTCTCAGACATACACTGTACACTTGCTTCCTTAAAGGATTGGGACATGTTTCTGCTAAGGGTTTGACAGTTTCCAAGAACAATATAATGGAATTCTATTTTTCCCTATTTAGAAAATAATTTGAAAACTATCTTATTGTCAATCTCTAGTCTTTTCCATGTACCCAAGAATGAAGGCTTGAAATGCATTTGAGTTGAGTTGTTCTGCTGTCTTTTGCTATCCCCAAGAAAACTTTCAGTGTCATAAAAGAAACAGGGAAACTTTGGTTTTACAAGGACTGGACTCACTTGATACAGACTGTGGTGCTGTTCAACAGGTTTGGATGGATATTTTCACTGAGCTTTCCATCACAAGTGCTCCACATGGTCAAACTGTGCTTGCAACTTTGTTTTACAGAGCAATGTAACCTCTGTGGGATCACTACTAAGGCTCTCACCTGCAAGGAAGGCTGCTGCAGTTCAGCTGCAAAAGGCAGCCCCTGGTACAGAAAGTGATCTCCCATTCCTTCTTCTCTTGGTGGTCTCACCAAGGGTGGGGGAAAGATAGTGGCAGATGAGCAGCAAGTGGGAGTCTCAGACCAGGAGAAGATCTGCATTTGGAGATGGAAGCCAGGAGTGGGAATAGAGCTAAGGAGAAAGGCAGGGGGAAGAGTGGAAGAAGGCGGCAAAAGGTGGGCCAACAGGGAGTCTGATTTGGATGGAAGGAAACTGAAGTGGAGAACAGGAGCTGTGCTGAATGGCCACTGGGTAGGAGGAGAAACAAGGATGAAGATGTACTGTTTGCATAGGGAGGGTTCCCCATAGCATGCTCTTTGTTTCAGAACTAGAAACTAAGCCCAGAGGACATGTCTCTGCACTGTGGCAAAACACATTGTTCTAGTCCATGCTAGTCTAATCAGCTGCCTAAACAGTCATTAAGGGCTCACAGTTACCTCTGGCTTTTTCATTAGATGATATAACAAACCTGGGAAGCCAGGAGTCTGAACCCTGCTTATTATGATTATTATTTTTATTAACCTAGTATTATTCTGTCTGATTAGATATCTATGGGATAGGGCTGCTTTTTCCTGGGGGTGTTTTATCTGCTTATTTTTAGGTAAAAAAACCCCAAACCCTTATGCCTTTTAAAAAATATTAGGCTTACAAAGTCACTTCAAAGGTTGAGAAAGATCAGAACTAACATTACTTGTGCAGCCTGATTTTTACAATATCTTTAATTACAGGATCACATATCTTCTACAGAGCCCTTGTCTCTGGACATGGATGGACATGATATGTGGATGAACTGGGACGTGTGGGGATTGAGTTATGGTGCCATTAGTGTCTGAGTGTGGATTCTGGCCACCTTGATTACAAAGCAAAGTACATCCATTTAAGACACTTGCTCTGGGAGCTTAAAGACAGCCAGTGATGAAGGTTAAAGGGTGAAGATTAAGCTAGCAATATCTAGCAGATACCTTTGCTTAACAGCAAATATGCCCATATTTGAATTAAATTAATGGTGTATGTTTCAGTTTTATCTACAGGCTGCCTTCCTGACCATCATTAACTCTCTCATTTCCAGAGCCAGGCCAGCAATTGGTCCTGGGGAGAGTTTTTAAGAGGATATCCCATTATACACAATAGCATATGTCCTTTAAGTCACTAACTGACAAGATCTCTGTCCAAACTGCTCATTTCTCCTGAACGAACTGTTTCACTTAACAGATCCAGAAACCTTTGCCCAAGACCTGAATGTATAAAACACATTTTCTTTTCATTTGAAACAGAATACTGAACTCCAGGGGCTGGGTTCAGCTTCTAGTTATCTTTTTAAGTTAAAAGAAGTCACAAACTAAAAGAAGACCCAGAAAGAACATAAGAACCCATTTCTATTTTCTGTCCCTTTCTATCCAACCAACTGCAGTCACAACTACAGCTGGTACAGAGCCCAAATAAATGTTGCTGCAGAGAAATGTGTCCATTTTAGTGGAGTAGCTTGTGTGATTTCTCATAAATGCTTTACAATAATGACAGGCACAGCTCGGAAGCTATCATGCTCTCTTTCCCTGGAGAGCAATATGTGAACCATACTTAGTGTTTAACCTTTTCTGAGAGGGCAAACAGAGCAGAAGCCAGGCACAATCAAGAACTAGAGGGAGGAGACTATAGGATCAAACCTGCTTTTTAAAAATGTCATTCAAATAGTTTGTTCTGGTGTGTTTCCATGGGTCCTCTTCTTGGTTTTGGTGGGGGGCAGGGGTGCTAGAGAGGGGCACTAGTTGTAAAAACACTTCAAGACAGATTTCACAAACCAAAAGCTGTTCCATATTGCCCATACAGTTACCTCACTCAGCCAAATTGGAGACCTCGCTTTGGAAAGGTCTTTTCCCCACATGGGACAAAGTGAGAATATCAGTTTTGTAGAGGCATACACCCTCCACCTGCACGTGGCTCTGGTGCTACAGCACCCTGGGGATCTGCTCATGCATTTAGCCTTGCAAAGCCTCAACTTTGATAATGATAAAATGAATACCTGAAGGTCTGTGTTACCATGGCTTTGATTCTGTACCTACCAAAGCATACACCTGCTTGTAGCTGCTTTATTTAGAAGCATTCAGTTTGTGCAAGATCAGGTTGCTCTAACCATCACCAGTGGACAGCTGGGTAATGTTCTATCACATGCCTTCAGCAGCTCTTGAACAAGCAAATTCATTCTTAAACTACTGTGTGAATTTACTATGCAAAGAAACACCCCATCCCTGGAAAGTCGTTCCAAGCTGCTCTGAGCAACCTGATCTAGTTGAAGATGTCCCTGCTGACTGCAAGAGCATGGGACTAGATGACCTTTAAAGGTTCATTCTGACCCCAGCTGGTCTATGAGTCAATAGTGGTTCTAAGGATATTGAGAGGGTCTGCAGGGAGAAAACTAGAAGGACCAAAGACCAGCGAGAACTTAACCTGGCTTCTGCTATAAAAGACAATCAAAAATGCTTCTCTAAATACATTAACAACAACAAAAAGGCTAAGGAGGTTTAGACTGGAGAAAAGGAGGCTCAGGGGAGACCTTAGCACTCTCTGCAATTGCCTGAAAGGATGTCATAGCAAGATGAGGGGTCACAGAATGTTGGGGGTCGGAAGAGACCTCTGGACATCGGTAGCTCTTGCAACTGATTTCAGTGCATGCAAGATGAAAGCACTCATAAATATGCAAAACAGCCATGGACATCTCTAAACTTGAAAGAAAGAGCTCAACCTCTAAATGAATGATCCCAGCTTCATTTGCAGTATACTGCAGTATAGTATGCTAATGCTAGTCTGTCTTTAATGCTAAAGAGCACATAGGAGTTTCTAATCTGAATACAGATCCTTTATTAACTCACTAGTGAGCATGAGCCTTTGTGTCTGGAACAAGTTGCTGCTGCAGCAGTCAGATACATAGGAAAGACCTACCATAGCCACTGCTGGGTGGGTTTTTTTTTTTACCCTCTCAAAAAATCAGAGCTAATGCTATGTATTTAGCACGTTGCAAATACATATCTCACATTTAATTTGACATTAAAATTGCTGTAGCTGTTGTACTGAGGGGGATTTATTTGGGTTTGTTGTTTTGTTTGGGGGTTTTGTGTTGGCTTTTTTTTTTTTTTCCCCCTTAAGTGCTAAGGAGGCAAATGAGAACATAATCACATTGTCAAAGTCAATAATAGCAAGCAGCCTCTGGCAGGTCTTGCTGTGCTCAGCACAGTTTCACAGGAACTGCTGGGGAGCTCTTCCGCCACCAATCCATTTGGCTCCATTTGAGACCTGAGTACAGGAAGGTAGTTATTGTACAAGATTAGTTTCCTGTATGCTGCAAATTGGCAGTAGCAGAAAAATACAGGATGGATTTATTAGCTTGCAAGGTCAGCTAATAAAAAGAAAACTATGCAGCTTGGACTGTTGTTTACTTTAAGTCAGGTCACTTATTAGGCTTCGTGCAAAATTTAAACAAGTTAACCCCTGTGTTCCCAGCCTGTAAAATCATCACAGGAAAAACAAAAAGCTTTAATACAAAACCTAGTCTAGATGCTTACATTCAAGGAATTTAGCAGGGTTAGAATGCCCTGCTTTATTTTTGTTTGTTTGTTTTAAAACTAACATGAAGTTTTAGGAGAGGTTGCTGTTGTTAATAAGATTCAGATTTTGGCCTAAAAACATTTTATTTGAAGTTCAAGAAAAAAAACCTCCCAATTTTTTTTAGCAAAATGCAGTGATTGAAGATGGTAATAACATTATGTTGCTCCTGGAGAACAATATATGATGTAAATTTAATGTTTGGTGCCTTCTCTTGCCACAGACTAGCCATAGATTGATAAAACAGCACAACCATTTCAAAAAAAAAGAGTAACTCTGTGCTTCAAAGAGCAGATAATTAGGGTCACTGCAGCTAGAGTTTTTCCATGAGTCTGAACACACATTCACACAAGTGGAAACCTAGATAAAAAGAAGGATTTTTGAACTCTGCTGTAATACCTGTACAACAAACTTACACTAGATTAGCAATCAAGATTCTGAGTACTTAAATTGTTCAACTAGCTTTTGGTTTTGTTTCGGGGTTTTATTTAAAAGCTCCTAAATAAGTTAAGTGGTCATAGCAGTTAAATGCCAAACTTACTCTGAAGCACTCTGAAACATATGAGGCACTAATTCACATCACTGTTTCCTTGGGGAAAGATTTAGGCTGAAGCCTTCAAGCACAGTAATGAGGCAGTTTTCAGAAACCCAGAACACCTAACATCTTCTCAAGAGTTAGGGCTGGGACAGCCACTAACCCAGTGACAGACACTCTCTAATACCCCCTCCCCATGAGGGGGGAAAAAGGAATAAGAAAGACTTGTGGATTGGAAAAGAAAACTAAAACTAATTTAAGGAACATAATAATAATAAAAGAAATATATATATATGCATATATACACAAACCCAATATCAAATCCACACCCCATTCCACCCCCACTTCCCCTGATAGGAACTACATCACCATCACCACTGATGCTGTGGCAGGGACTCAGCAGCAGATGAGAACCATACTCTGGGTCTGGATCCTGGAAGTGGATGCAGGAACTCATGGATTGATATCAAAGGCAGAACAGACAGAATCCTCCTCAGATGCCAAGCATTGAAGAAAAGCAAAACAATAAAAACCTGACCCTTCTGATCCCTCAGCTTTATACTCAGTATGACATATGGAATGGAATACCTGGTTGGTCAGTTTAAGATCACCTGTGCTGTCCCCTCCTCCCCACAGGTGCAGCCTTTTACTCTGCACACCCAAGGTGGGACACAAGATTTAGCAGTGACCTTGGCCTGCATACAAACCCTTGGTACTAACTCCAAACATGAGGTCTTATCACTGCAGGCACTGTCTGTGAAAACATGCTGTTGACTTCAGAAAGTGAGTCACTGAGAAGATCCTTAGCTAGAAGTAAAATCACTGAACTGAAGTAGTTTTGTTCCCACTCAAACCAGGACACCTCTGCTCCTTGCCAAGGTATGGTTTCACCTGCTCTCTGAGCAGGAGGACACCAGGACTTTCCCACATAGCCAAGGAAGGATCAGCAAATCCTTCTGAAGAGCACTAGAGAGAGATAATATGCCTGTGTTAACTGCTGACTCCTTGCTGCATGTTATAAGGTGGAACAAGAGAACACAATTAACTGCCTGCCTTTACTGGCTCTCCTTCTTATCCAGGAATCACCACTCAGATCTGTGCTTTTGTAAAAAGTAGGTCAATGTCTCTGCCTCCACACTCTCTGCTTGCCATGAATGCATCCCTGAAAAGTTCAGTGGTTAGAGTTCTGACAGAGAGCAAACCATTCCTAGTTTTTAAAATAAGAATTAATACAGGGGATGCATGCAGGAGCTTCATAAACAGTTTAAATACACAGGTGGTGGAGAGGCAGGATCAGGATCATCAAGTCTGTTGACTGCCAGCTGAACATCTGATGACAACACAGAAGTTTTTAGGTATGCTGGTTTGTAATGGCCAGAGGCACTGACAGCTTTTTAAATGTAAAGACAAGGAACAACTGCTTACAGGCCTAAAATGTTGACTGGTAGAAGTCTTAATAGCATGAGATCAGTTTTTGTTATGCCCTGGTAATCGTGTTCAGCTGGTCTTGCATCAGATAGTTATCCTGAAAGGTCTCCTGAGCCACTGCACCTGACACCAAACACTGTCAGTCTTCAAGAGCAAGCATTTTCTCTGCCTCTTTCCAAACAGAAGCAGCCAAACAGTTTGTTGCCTACCTCAGAGGCTCACTGCTTATCAGATTCAGTTGAGTCAATGAAGGATGAAGGGTGGCAAAATAGGATTATGATGACAGGTAGAGGATCAGAGTGCTGAATGAAAGCAGTAGACAGTGTTGGCTACTCTGCTTAGTATACTTTAGCACTGAGGGATACTGAACTTTTCTCTTCTTGGGACCCAGTGTCCCAGCAGGGTGTAGTAACAGGAACCAGAGTGCACTGACCCACCTCTGGGAATGGAAAACTGGGCTACACTGTAGCCAAGAAAGTGAGATCCAGTGCAGAGCAGGCAAAGACAAGGCTGACTTTCAGCAGGAAAGGCTCGACAAAGGCTGCTAGCTTCTGCCTTCTGATGTTCACATCAATGTAACACACAAAAACCTCAAACCCAGACTTTTTCCTGGGAGGAGGAACCATGTCCCTTTTGGGCTGAGGAAAACTGGGATGCCAGTTGCTTACAGAACTGTCTGTCTGCCTTCCTGTTGGATGCCTTCTCTTAGGAAAAAAAAAATCAACCCCCAAAAAACCACTGTAGTGAAGTCCAGGAGGGCAAAGGAACAAATTCCTCTGTCCTGTTTAACATACTCGTTCTAGGCTGACCTTCTACAGCTGATGAAGATTCATAGGCTGCCTCTAAGGCAAATGTGCATCTCCATTGCTCAGGCAGCCTCATTCACTAAGGCCTATATGATTTTAACCTGTAATTTAACCTGGATAAGGCTTAACAATGCAGCCAGGCTGCTCTATGGCAGGAAGTAGGGTTGTCTTCCTTGAGCCAATGTGTGCAACAAAGCAATTCCTGTTTGGGGGAGAGGAATTGTTAAAAGTCTGCCTCCATCTGAGAGTAGAGTCACAAAAGTCTTGCCTAGTCTCCAGGAGAGTCAAGTAATTATGGCAAGCTATGGTATGATGCTGAGCAAGTAAGATAAGCAGGAAAGGGTTTGTGTTCACCTGAGTGAGGACTGCACAATGCTTGCTTGCTAGTGTTTAATTATCTTGGTCTTTACAACTAAAGTAGGTGAAAACACAAGCTCTGAGGGAGCAAGAAGTTGATTCTGTTTTTAATCCTAACATAACCTGCCTTTTAAATTACAAACTAAATCCAAGTTTTATCAACCTCTGCCCCATAGTCTTGCTGAGATTTTTCACATTCCTTTGCCAGCCAGTTTAATTAGAATTTTAAGACTTTCATGTTCAAAGGGTCCACTTTGAACTGGTGGGGTCAGCAGAGTTCAAGGAAAGGATGAAAAACTCCAAAGTCTGAAACAGAAACAAGCCCCAAACCCTAATTCAGTTTCATAAAGGATAAAAAAGTTTGGATCTGGACACAAAGATTGCAGTTTGAGTTTGTAGGCAGAAGGGAAAGTTATGTTTTTCACACCACAGGGCACTTCCACATCTTGTGAAGCTGATCAACCTTTCCACAGATCCAACAGATCTCCCCAAATCCAGCAGAACTGATCCAGAACAGTTTATCCAGAACAGCAACTTTTCTTCCTTGCTCAGTCCACCATTAGCCTGGGTATTTACACCTAGTGGATTTTTGTTAGCACTATTGAGGTATAGATATACATGTGGGGTTGCTGGAATACAGGAGGTCATGCCAGGCATCAGATGTGACAAATATTAACACTATCTTCTTGTTTGTCATTATGACTTTTAGAGTTTTGCAATGTAGTGTGCAGCCAGCAACCTGTTTGCACATAAATACCCAAATGATGGCAGGTGGCATGTCTGGTTCTGAAATTCCTTGTGTTTATAGAGTAAGCAGGGACATGATAAACCTGGGAGACAGCATTTCTAGAATCATTCAAAGAATACAATATAAAGATTTATCCCTAGTGCAGAAATACAGAGCTAAATGAATAAAAGAGTGACTACACACTGTGTAAAAAAATACCTTATCCCTGCAGGTGAGACTAGATCTCTGGTTAAAGTCTTCTGCATGAAGTCCATCATGCATAACACTACATGCTCTGCACACAAAGAAAACACTCTCCCCATCCTAGCAAAGAGAGGGCTGAACCATACCAACAGGATGGGAGTCACCACCCAAGACAGTCAGGTTTGGGACATTTTTACAATTCCCTGCCAAGTAGAAGTGGTTATACCTCATATTTATGGATGTAAGCTAGAGGAGGGGAGATTTAGATTAGACATTAGGAGGAAATTCTTCACCAAGAGGTTGGTTAGACAGTGGAACAGGTTGCCCAGAGAGGTTGTGGAAGCCTCATCCCTGGAAGCTTTTCAGGCAAGGCTTGATGGGGCCCTGGGTAACCTGATCTAGTGGGAGGTGTCCCTGCCAGGCAGGGGGGTTGGAACTAGATGATCTTTAAGGTCCCTTCCAACTCTGACAATTCTATGATTCTATGAATATTTGGAGCAGAGGAAGACTAGCAGAAGGGGAAGTAGAAGCAGTCTTGTCATAGTCTGGACTAGTCCTATAAGTCTATTGAGATGATGAAGGGAAATGGTATGGGGAAAGGGATATGCTTTTCTCCCTTTGCATTTGTTATTCTTCTCTTCCTTCCTGGATCCTTTCTTTTCCTTTTTTTTTTCCCCAGCAGATTGTTCTATGGATATAATGTCACAGATGTCAATTTAAATGAAAAGCTATATCAAAACAAGCTTTCAGTAACTCTAAAGCTGATCTGTCCTTGTCTGTGGAGAAATCCACAGCAAGCTGGCCCCTAAAAATACTAGAGAGAGCTGTGACTTATGCTCATGAGCATTGGCTGAACAATGGAGAGCATGAAGGGTTCTGTGAAGGTACTTGTGTATGAGAACATGCACATAAGAGAGACAAAGAACAGGGATGTGTTGCTATTAGACACCTCACTGTGTCCTCATGGCTCCCATATGTGAAGGTAGTGCTTAATTCTGCACTCCAGAAGTCCTGCTGTGTTGTTCCTCTGGTACAATTGGTTTGCCCCTCTTATCAGAGCATATGTTAATAGCTTTATGCTGCTTTCACTGAGAGCTGGAAATGGCAAAGAATTTCAAAGCTCCATGAGAGGGGAAGAAAGAATGGCAGATGCCCCAGAAACACCTTACAGAGAGATTTACTTCCTAGATGCATTTTTACCTTTAGACTGTTTTTTTTTTCAAGCACATAGTATTTTCCCTCAACCTGCAGAGACACCTATTTTCAGCAACATCTCCCAGTGCAGGATAAAAATGCTATTCATAGTCACCTATATTAATTAACTGACAGTAAAATCTACTTCTGAAATAACATCAAATTATTAGAGCAGAATAGCATATTAGCCTGCTGAATGAAGCTGCTCTGTATCTGTAGTGAAGCACCTTACATTCTTGCTTTGTAAATCACAGTAAAGAAAGAAGTGATTTGTACAGTACTTTTGGCAGCTGTTGTGTTTTCTGTCATATATTTTACCTCTTCATTCCTGTCACAGAATACTGTATTTATATTATGAAAGCCTTTGGAACAATGAGTATGTAGACTATGTACCAGAAAATATCAGGAGATAAAATCAAATACTACTCACCTGCATTGAAGCTCTTCCTCAGAGAATTAATGAAACCATGTGATCTGCAATGGCATATTACTTTCTGGCTTTTCAGCATTTCATGCTTCCTGATCACCCACTGCAAAAAGTCATTCCTGGGAGGAAAAAGTAAAAACAAAAAGCTTCTTCAGAAAGAGATAACTTTGTGAGACATTATAACCCCTCAGATCAAGAAAATGGTTCTCTTCTCAGGTAGCCTGCATCTCTCTTCCCTTAGTTGCCCTTCACAACCTCTTGATTTGGCTTTGTTTTTGAGGGCATAGGGTGGGAAGGAAATCCATCCTGTTGAAAGACAAAAAATAGGATGAATTGTCATCTCTGCTGAGGTTATGCTATTTTACCAGAAATCTTTGACCAGGGTCAGCAGCAGAAGCATTTTACTCTCTTTTAGGAAATGCCTACATAAACTACCAAAGGAACCCTACTAGAGTCAGATTCAGACTGTCCATATTGTTTGATGCAAGAAAGCAAATGCCAAATCAGGAAGTGGTGCAGAAGAGGAGGGATGGGTAATAAGTGAAATGAAAGGGGTTACAGACATGCCCTCTGGTAAATCTACACCAGATAACTGATGTCCATCTACAAAAATCTGCATCTCCCCCATGTTCAGTAGCATAAATCAATGACACCACTGCACCTTGGTAGCTCCATGAAATTCCAGGTCATCCCTCTGAGAGACATCTCTCTGAGGAAGGGCTGGCAGAAGGCAGAAAGGGTCTGGCATAGATGTGGAAAGGCTGGCTGCAGTTGCCTGTGGCCTCTCAGCCTAGGAAGAAATATGCAAGGAGTCTTAGGAGACAAGGGTGTCATAAAGTATTGAAGAGCAAATGTTATAGTACAGAAGCTATCTACTTCTTCAAAACAAATGAGTTGTGTTTGTTTGTTCTTTCCTGTGGCATGTAATCAAACTATGGGACTTCTGGCTGCTGCAGGATGCTAGAAGGCCAAAAAGCTTTAAAACTAGAATCACAGAGGAAAAACCTAGTGTGAACTACTAAGAGGCAAGATATGACCTTTGTGCCAGGTGGACTCTAGCCCACTGCTGCTGAAAGGCATAGCTAAGGAGCATTCATGACACTCTGCTTGGTCTTATACCCTCCCCTCATTATCAGTTACTGGGCTCTGTCAGAAAGAGAACAGAGAGCCTATGAGGCTCCTATGGTCTGTCTCAGTACAGATTGTTCCTTGCATCCTTACATTAACTATATTTAGAGCCCAGGAGCTCAGAACCAGCCAGCTCCTGTATCAGTAAAGTCAGGATGTTGCTTTCACAGGAAGTGACTGGGAGGCATGGTTATACCTAAAAAGCTGCTTCTTTGGCTTCCATAACATCAGAAATTTCTGGTATTGAGAAATATCTGTACATATACCACATATATTTTATATATATATCTATATATCAGTTATCCCTTTGGCCCTGAGAAGCCAATCAGTGTGTATGTAGTTCCAGGCCAGGCACTGATGTCTCCAGTCCCTCAACCAACAGGCTAGATCATGTAAGTGATCACTGAGAATGAGAAGACAGTAGATGATGTAGTGACAGCAAAGCAAGGGAAAAGATATGGATAGGAGCTCAGGAACTGCCTTCTGAGGAAGGTATATGTTTGGTGGGACCTTGAGTTTTGTGGAAGGATAAAGAGCTAAAATTGGAGTGTGTAAATCATTTCCTTAATCAATCCCTCTCAGTGAGTTGGAGAATTCAGTTTGTTGAATTAGTATATTTTCAATCCATATTGATATTTCTGACAGTAAGAGAACAGGACCAAGTCCTAAGGATTTATCACCAAAACACTGGCTAACTTAAGTCCATTTAACATCTCTCTACATCCATTAGCCCCTCTGCAAAAATGAAGGAATCATTATACCTCACTGTGATATCACCCTGCTAAGCTCCTACCTCTTTTAAATAATTTACAGATTTATTGTGTTTATCAGCACTGAAAGAAGCTTCATGCAAATGTGAAATAAGTAAGAAAGAAGAAAGTTCAGACTTTCAGAAAAGAGAAAGCACTTTAATTTGTCCAAATAAGTACTTTGTTAGACTTCACATTAAAAAATAGCTTAGTAATTTCCCTGTTCAGCTCAATTTTCTCTGCAATTAAAAAGCACCAGAATACAGCTGAGAAAATAAGCTCTGGCTAGCTGTACTTTGCTTACATTTTATTTATGTGGACCAGCTGCAAAACAGAGTGTTAATGCTATGCATCATTAATGAACCTTTGTACTAAGGACAGGGAGTTTATGAAGACTAAAGCCTGCAAATAATATTGGACTTCATAACTAAGTCAGCACAGTAGGAACAAAATGCTTTATTGGATCTTGTTCACAAAAGAGTCCCTTCTGCCAGCTCCCACCAGAGAGCTTAGCAGTCCAAATGGTACTTCACTGAAACTTCAGAAAGTCTCTTTGTTCTGGAGAAAACATACTAAATCACAGCAACCTTAGCCTCTTGGTTTCTTATTGGCTTGAGAAGGTATCTGTCTCCACTCTTCTTTGGTGGGATCACATGCATGAACATTAATGACATGTATCTGTCATTCATCTGTATTGCCACAGCCTCCACTGTCTTTAGACAGCTAAGTGCAAGGTCATTTATTTGCATTTGCAAGGAGTTTAGTAACAGGGTTTTGTAACCTAGGGGACTTACATTAGCAATATTGTTACATCACTTTTATACTCAACAGACACCATGGCATTTGTCATTGTCCCAAATGTCAATAGCTCTCTCCCCATTCATGACAGTATTTGGACCTTTCAAGTAGTTTTTACTTAGCCAAGCACTTCTCCAGTTGAATCCTTGGGTGAGCAAGGGGCTGAGGGATCTAACAGGACATTGTGTCTGGACTAGGGAATTGAACAAGCCATGAGCTGTACTCTGGAGCCAAGACCAACTGGCCTACAACTGACCATGTTCATACACACCTGAATGCTCTTGACCTCCAGAAGAACTTGTTCATATCCAAATGGCTTATGGGAAATGATCCCAGCCCCATAAAGCTCCTAAGCCATTCCCAGAGACTGGGAGAGTGCCAGCTGAATTAGGCCAGAAGCAGGGCAGGTGGCCCTCCAGCAACTCAGCAGGACAAGCAGGCTCTGGACTACTTAACAAAGACATGAACTTCAGTTTCTCTGAGTCTGAGCCTGAGCCTCAGTTCTGTGTCAGGTATTTTGGTGGTACTTGACTGGAACCTTTTGAACCTTGAGACACTGAAGATCATCCAGTGTTCAAATGCAAGAACAGTGGGAAGAGGCAGCAGGGGCAGACAGGCACCCAAAAAATCAGATGCTCTTTCCACACTGACAATAGACATGCTGTGCCTTGTAAAAGTAATTGAGAATAGCACTTCTGCCAGCTTCAAGCTTCTTGGTAGTATAGTGAAAGTCCTTAGCACACTTGAACTTGCAGAAGGGAGCAGGAATGCGTCTCTGAGGAGCTACAGTGCATTCAGATCACAAGGGGAATACCCCATGAAGTGCATCACTAAAAAGATTTCATTCCCTGTTGAAGGGCAAGGAGAAAAAAATGTGTTCACCCTTGTGCAGAAATTTTTCTCCATAGAAGTATTCATTTTAATTGACTTTTTGTTGTCATCCTCTTCAAACAACACTGAAAGTGTCTTCTGACAGTAGCAAAGTTGCTCCTGCATTTATTAATTGATGATAGCATAAAAGAAAGTAATTAAAAATTCCAGGAGGCCATTCATTCTGACTGTCCCATGTGTGGCAAGACATTCTTTCCCACTGTGCTAAAATTAACTGCTTCAGAGAAATGCATAAACAACTGCAATCAATAACATCCTCATCTGCCAGTAACGTTGCCAAGTGACAGCCAACCTAGCCAGCACTGGGACTGATCACTCAGATTACTTTCAGCAGGTTGACTCCTGGTGATCAACACCAAATATTCAACAAATATTAAAAGCCTCCTGCTTTGCTCAAGCACTAAGAGGAAAGACTGAAAGCAGTTGGCTGTACAGTGCTGTCTCCTCACTGGATTTATTTAGTCACGAGGTCACAGAATCACAGGATCACAGAATCACTAAGGCTGGAAGAGACCTCTAAGATCACCAAGTCCAATCATCAGCCTATCAGCACCATGCCACTGAACCCTGTCCCTAAGTACCACATCTAGGTGGTTTTTAAACACCTCCAGGGATGGTGACTCCACCACTGCCCTGGGCAGCCTGGGCCAATGCCTAAAAACTCTTTCTGGGAAGAAATTTTTCCTAATATCCAATCTAAACCTCCCCTGGTGCAACTTGAGGCTGTTTCCTCTTGTCCTCTCACTAGTAACCTGTGAGAGCAGACTGACCCTCATCTCACTGCAGCCCCCTTTCAAGTAGTTGTAGAGAGAGAGAGAGATGAGGTCTCCCCTGAGCCTCCTCTTCCTCAGACTAAACAACCCCAATTCCTTCAACAGCTCCTCCTAAGACTTATTCTCCAGACCTTTCTCCAGCCTTGTTGCCCTTCTCTGGGTTTGTTCCAAAGGACTTCCTGAGTTTGATCCCCACATTCCACAGATTTTAGAGGGAAATAGCTGGTCAAATCTTTAAAGAAACTGTCTGTGTGAGTCTTATTATCATATATTCCCAAAGTCTGACATCTGCTTTTGAAGGCACTGTGAGTAGCCTGCTCCCTCTCTTTACTTATTTATTTATTTGATAGTAATCCCATTACCTTTTCTACTGATCAGGGCAGTCTGAGTCTGCCCAGCTGATTAGCTATTATTATGTCAAAATACTTTGTAATCCTCTCTGATCTCTTCTTAGCAGCTATGCCAGGGCACTGATACTCTCCTTTGAATATGCTCAAACATGCAATCCTAGGAACAAGGCAGCACCCTGACTGCTTTTCTGGTTTGATTTCTTTATGTCCAGAATCACAGCCAGTCTAGAAAATAGTATTTGCTGCTCCTAACTTTCCACAAGGGGGAAGACAGAGTGGGATGCTGATCCAGAGCAACCTGGGGCAGGGGGAGAGGGGATTCAGAAGTCCCTGTGGCTCTGCCTGTGTTTCCTTTCCTTGGAAAATAATGTGTGGGAGATGCTACTCATTTATGTCTTCCCTTGGTGTGGAGCTGGGATCCTGCTCTTGGATTTGGGATGTGGGAAGCAAGCTCTGATTCCCTAAACCTCAGTGTTTCTATTTCTTGTGTTTCTGTGCTTCAGAATAAGTAAATCAGCAGCTGTCCTGCCTGGAAGTTACTGTTGGGTAGCTGCATCCCAGGTCTTACCTTAGCCACCACAGACAGAAGATAGAACAAGAGGGGAAGAAAACAAACAAAAATAAGTATCAAATCTAGGAATGCAAAAAGCCTGCAGTGCTGAATTCTTCTCTGGTAACTCAGCACAGATTCATTGTTGTTTACATCAGCTAAGCAGAAGAATGGAAACTGCTGACAGAATGGGAGCTCAGAGACACGAGTCACCACTCATTGAATTTCCATACTCGCCTGACCTAGCAATGCTGTTGGGGCATTCAGCAGAAGATGCTGCTTAAGATGTTTTTTCTTCCCAAGAAATGAATTTTTGCATTCAGGATGCATCCAGGAGGTGTCCAGAAAGCTTTCTAGCAGTGAAGAAACAATTCAGACTATCAGCTTGCAATCTCTCAGCCTGCATCTCAGGCAAAAACCACTTGCCAGGGTGATCTGCTAGGGTAAAAGAGTCTCCTAGGAGAAGCAGTGGAAATTCCATATCTTGACATATCACAAGCTACCCTGAATAAAGCTCCAGTACATATGTAAGAAGAAAGAGTCTTGCTCTTCACAGGGAGATAAGTTCAAACTCTGAACTGCTGAGATACTTTGGAGACAAGTGTGATGTGAGGTCTAAAATAAAGAGAATATTTCATTGCACTAGCAGTAATGAACTGTAGAAAACCATCCTGCTTTTTGCACTCTGCCAATAGAGCTCTATCTTGTAAAATACAGAGCATCATGAATTCTGGTTAGAGAAAACATATAGTATTTTTTAGGAGAAAAGAAGAAATATCCCTGCAATTCCAAAAAAAAGTACCAAAAATAATCACTTGGGTAATCAAGTTGCTGAAAAATAACTGAAAAGCAATCACTGGAATTAAAAATCCACCACCAAAACAGTGTATTCTTTTAAAAGACACTCTTTAGTGTACATTTCAATTACCTCCATACAGACAATTCAATTACCCTTCATTTCAGCATGTTATTTCAGATGGGATTTTGGGTCAGGATGAATGCATTTCAATACCTGACCTCAACTGATTCATAAAAATTCTTTCAATGTGCAAAAGGTTTTAGGCTCTAATTTGGGCTCAGACTTCACCATTTTTAATAGGTCTGACTCTAAGTACCTAAAACCAAACCAAATATCTTCTGCTGCAGGAGTTGGAATAAAAATTCCAACCATTTAGAAGAATTCAGTGACCAGAGTTTAAAGGTAGAATGTTGGACTGGCTCCTGAAGTACTTAACATGCAGTTTGTGGAATTTCTAAATACAAAACATTTGTCCTAAAACAAACCAGAAAATCATACCAAGCCCTCTCTTATTTTCTAACCCTTCAGTAATGCTTACAGTTTTCTGCAGAGCCCTTCAGAGAACATGGGCAAGACAGAATAACATATATTTTTCCTGTAATTAAAAATGAAATCAGGAATTTAAGATTTAATATGCAGACAGGTGAGAAATCCATTTCCATTTGTTCTGCTTTGTCACCATCTTTCTTCAGATAAGAGCAACCTTTCTTACCAAAGAATTTATCAGTTTATTTATTTATATTTATATTTATATATATAATTATTATATATTATTTACATTTATCATATTATATCCATTTATTCTTTCCTTAAACTTACACTTGCTGTCATAGGCTTTGGCATGTACAAAGCATGCTGTTCCATCTTAAAGTTATAGCATAACAACTTAGATAATTTTGTGGAAAAATTAGTAGTAGCTAGACAACTTCTTTGCATCATTCATTAAGAACAGAGAAATCAGCAATTGCCTGCTAAGGAACAAGAGACTGAAATAGAAAATACTTCTGAGATCCTTCCAGCCACCACATGTGGGTACAAGCCTTACCATTTCTGTGCAATCATGACAACAAATTGGAATAGCCCCTGAAATCTTTCAGCCTAGCTAAACTTGGCTCAAGCAGTTCCCTGTCCTAGACCATAGTTCCCAGTCTTGCACTAAGCTGTTATTCCCCTGGCTGTGCCTGCACAACTATTTCTGTGATGACCTGCTACTGCAGTTATGTCAGCAGCAGAAGGACAAGAACTGCCAGCTACAGTCATGTATTTCCATGGCTTGAGGCATCCATGGCCACAGGGGGAAAAAAAAGGAAAGTTCTCTTCAGTAAATCTTTAATTATTTGGTTTTAATTGAAAGCAGGTTAACATCATACTTGCAGTATGTGAAGCTTCATCCTAAAAAGATCACTCTAACAATACCTGAAGCTGGGAAGCCAATGTTTCTTGTTTCCTGCCACAGCCAAGTCACCTACTGGCATGAGAGTGGATGAGAATAGTTGGGTTGCTCTTGCAGGAAAAATAAAGACCAAAAAAAAAGGAGTTATTTCCTCTATTTTCACATTTCTTACTGTAAACTTTTTTCTTTTGGAGTCACTGTAGACTGATTTTAATCATCTGCTCCACTTGTATGCAGGCCTCCATCTAACAGTCTACTGTAACCAAGAGAGACATTTTCATCTCTCTGCTCCTTCCACAATGTGACAGCTTCTGCTTTCTGGTAGCTATGAGCCAGCTTCTTGTCAGAATGTGACCACTGACTCAGTGCTCAGTCACAGTCCACAGGAGACTGTAAGAAGTCAACCAGCTGAAAGTACAGAAATTGTGCCTCCTCCCAGCCTCAGATCCCTGTCACTTCCCTCTGCTTTGTGTTCCACTGGACCAATTTATCCAAGGCAGTACATACCCTACAAGCAGCAAGTCTTTTCCCTTAAAGCAAGTTTTTAGCCTGTGTTAGACATATGAAAAGTAGCAATCTCCATGTACCAGAAGAAGCAGACTAGGGAAGGGAATCTGGTTGCAGTTCTCCTGAGCAACACATCCCAAGTTTAGCTTTTCACTTTTCAGCAATCATTTGATCATTTCTGTATAGAGTCTGCAAATAACTAGAATAAGTTTTGGTTTTAAAGGAGTTACATAAAATGTAAACTGCTGTTGGCTGTAATCAAATATGTAGACCTTGATTTCAAGCCATCATGTGGCTTTGATAAGTGAAATGGCATTCAGTAGAAGTAGCTTAGATCAAATCACTCCAACGTTGCTCTGAGTGAGTGAACATTCCTGGGTACTACCCTGGCTTCCCTTCTGTTCTCTCACATCTCTCTAGCCCAATCCTTCAGCCTTCAAACAGCATGTCAGCATGGAAACTAGGAGACTCTGACCACTTATTTTTTTTACAATTAATATTTTAGCCATGTCCTCTGTCACCCTTCCCCTGTCATTTCCTGGAGATGCAAGGGAGCCCATTTCTCTCTCTGGTTGCACCTTTAGCTCCAGAGCCAACAAGGAGCTACAGTTCTTCTCTGGCTATGAGCTAGTGAGCAAGTCAGAGATTTCCAGAGAGCTTCAGTAAAGATCTTCCCTTAAAACATGGCAGCTCCAAGAGAAGAAGCTGTCAAAACCCAACCTTGCACACAGTACTGACATTTCACACCTGACCCTCAGCTACCCCAGTGTTCACCATTTGCTCTTCATGTAGCCATTAACAATTTCTTTTCAGGATTTTCCTTGCTTGCCTGAAATTTCTTCTCTAGATTGCAAAGCAGAACTGTGAAGAAATATTGAGTTTTAAGCAGCCACCTGAAACATGAAGCCAAATCTATGATTATTTTTTCCAAACCATTCAATTCAGTGTAATCTTCAAACACCACAAAAAGGACCTGATTTTTTTCTGAGCTTGGTAGCTACTTTTTATTAAAGGATTCTCCAGGCTGAATTTTGCACTTGGAGCAACATTTAGTCAACCCTTATATTGCTTAGTGTTGCACTGTGAATGCCTCATCATTTGACTGACTAATCCAATCTTTCTTTGTGCAACACTGAAAGAAAGAATATCTTTTACCATAGGGGAAGGCTAGTCCCCTGGAGGACCCAGCTGAGGAGAAAAGGCCAGCATCTTAGCCTACAAGACTGGCAGCCACCCTATGTGACTCAGCAGGAGCTCTGGAGGGCACCTCAGCTAAAGAAGGTAGAATGTCCTCCACACCATAAGCAGACAGCTACAGCAGCAGCACAGAAGATATGCTGAGTCTGATCCTTGGCAGCCTACAAACCTCTGCTGGTGGTTGGGAGGAGAGGTAAAGGGAGAGATCTTGTTAACTTGCCTTCTCATTCTTCTCTCAAAGATGCTGGCATCTACTGAGGTGAAAGACCCTATCATGTCTTGCATTTGGCACAGAGGCACATAAGACAAGCTTCTGCCTTCTCTTCTGTCTTCTCTGTACACTGTTGTATCCCCACTGACCTAGTCTAACCTTCCTACTTCTCCAGCTCTGGCTCAATCATAAGCCATATGGGGTTTCTCTTTATCTGTCTCTGGAAACAGGACATTTCCCTTCCCCATGGAATGACCAAGAAACCTATTTGATGTCTGCTCATCATTTTGGGTTCCTGAGCAGCAAGGTGTAGTGTAAGCATAATGATATATCTACACAAAGCTCTAACACTGCATATTGCCTTAGTTAGATTTTTCATCTAACGCTAGTGTTCCTCTAATTTACAATGAAACCATTCAGCTTTGCCTACCTGTGGAATTCAGTCAGGTGATGAATCAGACATAGACTATCAAGTGTTTGGGAAACCTGACAGATTCCCAAATGCACATCTCTGTACAGGCAGAGAGAATCACAGAACTGAGCAGGTAGGAAGGCATTGCTGCAGATCAGACAGTCCAAACCCCTGCATTTGTAATGTCTCCAAGGACAGATTTTTCCAGCCATCAGGAACCTCCCCCAGCTGCCATCATCTCTCAAAGATGACAGAGGAATCTCACAATGACACCATATAACTCCACAAGCACCCTTGGGTTATTCCTAGCTGGCCCTCTGGACTTGTGTATGTTCAATTGGCTTAAGGGCTCCCTGTCTATACCCTCCTTTGCTTTTCACTCCCACAGACTCTGCAGAGAAAGGAAACAGATATTTCTTCACTATTTCATCTAATGTAGAATTGGGAAGACAGAGCTGTGAGTGGGTTCTAAAAGCAATCAAAGTTGTGGAATAAAAATCCATTGGGACTGCTCCATGCTGAGATGCTGATACCAGCACCTGATAGTAGGCAGTCCTTATTCCAAAGTTTTCCACAATGAGATGGAAATGAGGTGCCAAACAGAGGAAACATTGCAATATGGCAACCACATTGGGTTTTCATTCCTTGTGCATCCATGTCCAGTCACCACTTTTCTTGTCTTATGCTGAAGAATAGGACTGAAAGACTTCCACTCTACCAGAGAAGGTCCTGGACTAAAGGACTTTTGGTCCAACCCTTACACTTTTGGCCTATAAGAAAGATGGAAGCAGTCTTTTTAGCAAGGCCTGTTGTGGCAGAACAAGGGGTAATGGTTTTAAACTAAAAGAGGGTAGATTTAGACTAGATATTAAGAAGAGTTTTTTACACTGAGGGTGGTGAAACACTGGAACAGGTTGCCCAGAGAGGTGGCAGGTGTCTCATAGCTGGAAACATCCAAGGTCAGTTTGTATAGGGCTCTGAGCTACCTGGTCTCACTAAAGATGTCCCTGCTTACTGCTGGGAGGTTGGCCTACATGACATTTAAAGGTCCCTTCCAAGCCAAAACATTCTATGAGCCTATAAAGCTCTTACCCAGGATGTTTAATGCTTTTTCTCTGCAATTAAAAACATAAGTTTTAAAGCTTTCCCTTTTGCTGAAAAGTAGAATATATTAAAAGCCCTCCAGAGATACTGGCCTAGATGTGAATGCCTGGTCACTAAAATAAGCTGTAGCTGTTCACCAACACAAGCTACATGCTCACTAGACCATAGCAGCAGCAAACTGAAAACAATTTAAAAACAGGTTTCAAGAAGTCCAAATAAACTGCACTTGCAGCACCTACAAACAGTGTAGCTGATGGCATCTAGCTGTAGCCTCTGTCTCCTACCCTACCAAGGCTTCTCAAGTAAGTGTCATCAGCCATTTGAGTGCTAGGTAATTGCAGAGAGATCTTGAGTCTTGAAAGCTATTTGTTGTTTCCTGACCTGGGCAAAACCACACAAGTTTTAAGTCCATCTCTGCTTCAAAATATTGCCAGACCCTCAAAGCAACATGTGGGGAACTCTTCTTATGTCTAGTGGTTTCATGAGGATGGCAGAAAGTGGAATATGAGGTTGTGGTTCATACAGATAATTATCTGAAGTCACAGTGACCTTTGTTGAAACCTCTACTGAAGAATAAAGCAGCATTATCTAAACTATGCACCCTTAAGAGAAGGCAAAGGTACATAATGGCATCAAAGCCCATTAATTCCTAATAGATCCTGTCACAAAGGGGATCTTTCCTGTTAAATGACTAATTCAGTCCACTGGGTTATTTTTATCTCTAAAATTCTACCTTAGCAGTCATTTTCACATGAAAAGACCTATTACTTCTGATTTTCAGGATTTTTTCTTTAATTTGTGTATTGAAAACCTCATGAATATTCTGAGGGCTTCACATGTGGAGGTCAGCAAGAGACTGTGCTGGCACTGCCCTCTTTAATATGTATATTAGCCACCGGTGGTTGGGAAGATTATCAAGTGTAGAGCACAAGCAATTTGCCAAAGCCACAACTCTCTGCTTCCCTGCCATCACATGGAGATGAAACAGGGTTTTTTTTTTTCTTTACCCTGCAAAACAGGCTGTCTCTGAGACTGGAAGTCAATCCAGTTAAGGAACAGGTACTAGAAAGCTGCAGAGAAAACGAGAGTGAAAGAAGTACAAGGGAAAATAGGGAAAGCAGGGTTAGTTAGCTAGATGTTGTTTAGTCTGCTCGTTATAGGTTTCATTGCCACATTGACAGCATACAAATTGACACGAAATTCATGTAAATTTATGTAAATGCATATAGAAATGAGTTGCAGCCCTCAGGCTCCTGGCAGGTTGCCACCGTGGCTCTGAGCAGAGCAGAGACTTTGCACCACTGTAGTACTCTGAGAGGTGTTATTGTGAATTAAAGTGTGGTTTCCTGAGAAACATTAGTAGCTCTATCACTTTCTACATGGTGTTTGCCAGGGGCAAAAGAAAAACCACTTTGTGAACTTTTGGCTTCTTATCTGAGTTAGTAATAGCACTGAGCCTAGAAATAGCTCATGTGTGACCATTACAAACTCTTCCACTTTCTCAGCAGAGTTTATAGTTACTGTGAGACACAGCTCATGAACATGATAAACTTCACTGGCATTTCTTTAGAATCTAATAGCCATGAACTCAGAAGGAGCTGGTTCATGACCATTATAAACTCCTTTGGCTTCTTGGTGGAGACTTGCTCATAGCCATGAGCACAGAAATAGCTGCTTTACAGCCATTAAGGTCTTTGGCAACATGTCCATTAGGAACATAATGGCTGCAAACCAGGGAAGAGCTAGTTCACAATTTTTACACCTTTTTTTTGGCTTCTCCATGCTGAAACACAGCCATGTAGCCAATAATTTGCCAATAACAAATGAAGCTATCATCTGGGCTTACTTAGCCAGTCAGGCATAAGGCAGCAGAACAAAATATAATGCATTAAGGTAAATGGCAGGACTAGAGCTAGGTAGCTTTCCAAAGGGTATGGCTTATATCTGATGATTTTTTTCTCTCTCTGTCATGGGTTTTAGTCCCATTGGATTGGTATCCACAGAATCCAATCCAATCTCCACTCTTCAGGGAGGAAGCTCTTCTGATTTTTTCCATACAAAGAATCTCAGGATGAATATGACACTTCTGTGGCCTGTCTACAAAAATACCTCTGGCCAGGTCTATAGAGATAATTTGTCAGTGAAGATCTATTGAGTCTAGCTGGTTGTCTGATGACCAAGTAGCCACATGAAAGTAGCTGACATGGTAGCTGTTTGTCTGCATGCAGACCCCCATCCTTGGCTCTTGACAACTCACACATGAGTGTAAGTCTCAGCAATGCCATGGCAGCAAGGAAATCTGTTCACAGCACTCTTGAATCTCTGCAAAACAAGAAGTCTTTGCCAAAAAAGCCAGAGAAATATTTTTATTGGAAAAGTCTTTCAAGACCATCAAGTCCAACTGTCAACCTAGCACTGCCAGGTCACCACTAGATCACATCCTTAACCACCACATCTACACATCTTTTAAACACCTCCAGGGTGGTGATTCCACCACTTCCCTAGGCAACCTGTTCCAATGCTTGACAACACTTTTGGTGAAGAAGTATTTCCTAACATCCAATGTAAACCTCCCCTAGCACAACTTGAGGCTGTTTCCTCCTGTCCTATCACCAAGAACTTTCTTCCCATCAGAAGTTTTCTACAGTAAATGCGGGAAGCCTTCAGGGTCCTCAGAGGTCCTTGTCTAGAAACTCTGTTGCCTACCTAAGAGCAGAGTGTCATTCCCAGGCCTTACCAAAGGAACAGAAGTGCAACAATTCTAATGCTCATAATAGAATGGAAGCATGGAATCACTTTTCCTCTGTGATCCTCCCCACAGCCTCTGGCTTCACATCTTTTCCTTCAAATTCTCCTAGAGCCCTCTCTTACGTGTCTCCCTTGTCCCTGATCACCCAGAGCTTTCACCTGAAAACACTTCTCTTCTCAAGGAGAGGTTTTCTGGGGGTGGGAAGTCTCTCCTTTTCCCAGATCACCATAAAAAGCACTGGGGGGAGATCAAGGAATCAGGAAGGTACTGATGGCACAGAAGGAAGCATTTAAGTATTTATGTGATGATCTTCCTACTGCTTTGGGGAATCTATGGGGGTTTTTTAATAAGAAATGTTTGTGTAAATCAGCCCCTCTGGGGCCATGTGTTTGTAGTCTTGGGACCTAATTCTGTTCCCACTGAAGTCAGTGACTAAATTCCTCTTGATTTAAAATGAAGTAGTCCTGGGCTCTTTGGTATTTCCTCTCTATTTCCCCCCAATAAGTTTCTTTAAAGCTCTGACATCATATAATGCAACCCACTGTGAAAATGATGCTCTTGGTGTGGATAGAGATACAGAAATGGAGGAGTGATTTTTCAGTGATAACAATAATTCTCTGTGGCACAGAGAGGATGGGAGTTGAATCACTGAAGGATAGAAAGCCTCTGGAGAAAGCTTGTTACTAACACATCACACTTCAGGGAAGAGATCATCTGCCAGCAGTTAAACAGAAAAGGAACTAACCATTTTAATTAATTTTACCTGAGTTTTCACTGTTTAAAAATCCCCAGGCCTTGGGAAGGAAAAGGGCAGATGGGGCTTTCAAGGAAGTTAAGGGATAAAAGAAAAGATTGAATGGGCAAACTGGCAGGAAAACAATAAGAGAAAGAAATGCCAAAGACTGTTGTTATGGTGGTGCTGGGAAAGGACTTCAGTCCCTAGAGAAGAGAGGAGGTGATCAAGGGCCTGATCCTACAAATCTCTATTTGCTTATGTGAATGATCTCATTGATCTTAGCTGGACTCTGTGCCTGGGAAACTATTTGTGGAATCAGATCACAGAGTGTTAGAGAGCAAATGCTACCTCTTTCATTGCTTAACCTGCAACCTTTTTGCCAGAGGGATGTATCAAGGGGTGGAGGGAGGAGGAAGAGGAGGAGAAGGAGGTGAAAGAATAAGGAGAGAAAGTAACCTAACTGGAGAGATTTTGCTCTGGTGTTAGAGCTATGTCATTGACGTCACCCCTGATCTAAACAGAAAAGGGGAAATCCAGAGACTTAATGTATTTTAGAAACCAAGTACAGTTCCTCACTTGAGATTTACTTCACCCAAAGCTCAGCACACAGAAAGGTCTGACAATAAAGTTATGAAAATAAGAAATGTTGATAGAAATGTATCTAGTCTGGTGTAAAAGCCATATCCTACTGGTACTTCATGCTAGGCTATGATGTATGAAGAAAGTGCTGCAAAATAAATACCTGCTGAAGAAACAAACCTGTCAAAGGACAAATTTTGTGTTAAAAATTCATTGATTGCATTCCTCTTGTAACTCATCATAGCACCTGCACAGTCCCAAACTCTCAAAAGGTATTTGAGTGCCTGATTCCTACTGCAACCAGTAGGAGTTAAGCACTTAAATGTCTTTCAGGGCTTCAGTTCTAGTTCACACATGTTATAAATTTAACAGTACTCTTACCTATTTTCTCCTAATGATGCTTCATCCTGTTTCTGATTGTTTATTTTGCTTCACAGCCCTGGTAGCACATTAATAATAGATATTTATATACAGAAGCTATCAAAAGTGTTTTCCAGGGAAGAAGATTTTCACTTCCAAGAGCTTTGCACTGAGTAGTAACTTATAGATATATTAGTTACTGGGGGGAAAAAAATGGTATTATGGCAACTGTTCTTAGATGTTAAGGGACTCCTGTCCTTGACATAAAAAAATTACTTTACCAGCCCTCAGAGAACAAGCAAAAAGGCAGATGCAATGTCTTCTATTCTATTGCATAATCTGCTGCTAATAACAGAGCAGCTTAATTGCCACAGTCAGAAAGCTGATGCTTTTAGCCTTAGCCTTATAGCTGCTGCTGGTTTTCAGAGAAGGGTTAAGAAAGGATTTCTAGAATTTCAAAGAAGAATAAAGCTATACAGAGGTTTTTCTTTAAAAAAACCAACCAACCAACCAACCAACCAAAAAGAAACAGAGTGGAAGTTTCTTAATTTGACTACAGGCTCTACTGGGCAAACATCTGTCTGTGCTGAAATGATTGCAGTCACTTGCTGATGGACATTCAGAAGACAGACAGACAGAAAAAAACCATCTCATGTCTTCAGTAGCTTGGGAAATAAAGACTATTCACTTCTAATCCTGTCTGTGCTGTAGACAGGTAAGATGGTGGACAGAAAAACAGGAAAACCTGTGGAGGTGACAGTACTGATTTAAGACCCTGAGGGTGTATATACACATATATATATATATTTATTTTTTTTCCACATGGAAGTTTAGTTTCAGAGAGAAATAGCTCAATACTGATATCAGACCAGAGCAGTCTGTCCTTTCAGCACCCAAAGCATAGTTTAATCCATGTAAGGCCATAAGGGTCAGATCTATTTTTAGGAAACCTAATGCTAAATAACTTTCTTTGCTTTAATTGAGCTCATTGAACTAATCTCTACAGACAGGAGGCACAGCTCCTTAAGAACTATGGCTGTAGTAAATACTGACAATATTAGTAATCTTTTCTAAAATATTCAAGTATAATATTATTGATTCTGATCTCTCCCTGGTTTTGCAGGAATGTAAATGTAATTCCATGGCCTCACTACAGTTTCACCACATTTTCCTCAGCATCAATAAGACCAGAAACAGATTAGTTTACTCAGCATTCAGAGGAAACTAGCTGACTTTTCATAAATATTACTATTATTTATTTTAGCTAATATTTTCATGACCAAACTTGGTTCATGAAATACTTAGGACCATATTGGGAAGTGCAAAGTGGATCTCTAAGACACAGTCCTCACTAAGTTCCCAGAGCTAGCATTGTATAGAACAATAATATCATTTTCTGTGATTAATATGAATCATTTAAAAATATTTTTTCCATGATAACCTTTTGAGTATTCAGACTCAAGATTGTCTATTCTAGTCAAGATTTCCTGCTCTGGCAGGGGGGTTGGCCTAGAAGATCTTCCTAGGTCCCTTCCAACCCCTAACATTCTATGATTCTAAGTGCATGAAGCCTGAAAAAAACCCATGGAACAAATTTTGACATATTTCCTTCCCTTTATCAGAAATCCTTGCATAAAGAGTCTTTCTTTGAAGTTCTAATTTGGAGGTTTTCCCCTCCTCAGCCATCTATCCTCCCTTTACTCTTGTCAATAACTCAAATACTCTCCAAGAGCTCTTTAGGGCACTTGGTCATGAGACCAATGCATATTTGCAATGCATCCCAGATGCTCTGGGACTAGTAAGTAGGAGTGGGTAGAGGGTAAAGAGGTGCTAAGGGCTAACTAGGGTAGATCTACAGTAACAGAGCAGCTTGCTGTTTAATTTCTCTGAAGGGTACTTCAAAGGGAGACAGGGCTCCAGGAGCCCTACCTGTGGTCAGTATCAACACCATGTTAAGCACCAGTTGGTGACACAGAGCTGAGCTCCACAGTATTGCCACCAGAAGCAGGCACACCAGTAGCATCTCTTTCTGTTGTGTCAAAGCTGAGACACAAGATGGCAAAAGTAGTGAGCTATGCACATGCAGAAGGGTTGCCTGTTGCCAGTCATATTACAGGCTAGGTGAAGTACAAAATTGCAGATTAAGCCTAAAAAGCAAGTAAAAATAAAAAAGGGTGTTTTGATGGTCAACATTGTGACCTGCTGTTGGGCAAGTGCTGAGAACACCCACATTGGCTGGGAAAAACTTATTCAGATATCTAAAATGTTGCTGTTCCACATGTCTAGAGAGGCCACCACTCTGGTGGTGGCTGCCACCCTGTCAAAGACTGTTTGGAGATCCCTTGACCAAGCATCAAAGTCTACTCTGGGACTCTGCCCAAACCCTGCCCACAAGTGCCTCCTTAACTACTCAGAAGAAGACATGATGGTCCCCAGTTTTGTTTTCTTTTTAATAGCCAAGCAGTTAGACCAGTCAGCCTTGTGGTAGAAGATTTGGTATCCTCAGACCCTACTTAATCAATACAGTTCTCCAGGCCTATTAAAAGAAGCTCATTGAGATTAAATGAAAGAGAAAGACTTTTGATGAACAAGAGTCTCCACCTCAAGTTAAAAATGCCTCACTCTCTGTGTGTGCTGCATAAATCTGGCATGTATTTTGGAAATACCTAGTATGTGTCAGCTTCAGCTGAAGCTTATAGTGTAAACAGACATATGAACATTTGGCAGATAACCCAAATTACAGCTTCACCACTGCCATTTCATTAGAAAATAAATATATTAGAAACCTAATATGCTAGGAGATAAGGAACAAACTGACACTTGCTTTTAAGCTCTTCCAGTGCTTGAATTATAGACTTTATTCTTATTATTATCTTAACATATTTAAATTAAAGCCAATCAAGTAAGTATCTGAACTCTAGAATGAATTATTATCACTGTGCCACTCTCCTGAAATCTGTTAATTATCTAGGAAGGATCCATTTGGGGACTTGCTGCACAGGTAGCTATGTACCATCTACCTGATCTGCAGACTTTTCACCCCTCATTTAAAATAAGATTAATCTCTTGAATATCAATACATGAGTGCAGGGTCATGAATCTGAATGAAATGATTCTAAGGCAAGCTCATAATAAAATGAAATTCCAGGATTCTTTTTCTGGAGGCTAAAATGATAAATAGACTTTGCAGCAGTCAGGCCTGATGTTTAATTTAATCAGTAATTAATAAGCAGCCCTACCACAAGACTCTGCATCAGTCTAACACCTGTGGGCAGAGTGCACCTATTTCCAAAGTAGTTTTCCAAGAAAGTAGCTTATAAGACATGTGACAAAGAGGGATAGGGAATTAAAGTCTTGCAGAGATCTACAAGATCTGGGGAGGTTAGCCAGTTGGCAAAGACTGGAAAGCATCTGCTCTGTAGTGGAATTTCAGACATCCAACAGGCTAAAGATTCAAGGTGAAATTTTCACTCTTGTCAAGCCAGCAGAAAACTCCCTAAATCTTTTAAAGGCAAATATTTTCTCTTATCTCATTATAAATATCTTTGGGCCCAGCTTTGTTAAGATGCTGAACACAGAAGACTATTCATAGTGAACTGTCAGAATTAGGGCTTGATTTCACTTCAGGCATCTCTTATTTCCTCATACCTTGCAGGAGAGGAGATGCTCTGTACATGTGGGAACAGGCCCTTCATAAACCAGCAGTAAAGTCTGTCTTCCTTATCAGCATGTTGTTTAGGCATCCAGAGAGAGGAACAAAGCCTCAAAGGAAGGAAAATCCCTCACACTTATATCTTCTATCCACCCTTCTACCCAGGAGCAATGGAAGAAGTTCTGTTTGTTCTGCAGAAAGCAATTTTCCCAAGAACCTTTAGTTTGAATTTTCATTTGGCTAAGTGGAAATGGAACCAATAAGACAATTCATGTCATTGGTTACTAGTCTTCTAATTCAAAAAATAAAAGAAAAAAAAATCATAGGTCAACACAGTAAGGGACAAGGAAAGAAAGCAGCCCTGCAAGGAAAACAAGCAATAAAACATTCCTATTGATTTCATCAAACAGTCCCAGTTGTTCTTGGAACCTGATTCAGGGTTGTTTGTGAGTTACAGGAAAGGGGAAAAGGACAAAGTCCTAGTGACAGACAGAGAAGTGTTTCAGATACAGTCTTTAGACACTAGGTTGGGGGGGAGAAAGAAAAAAAGGGTATTATGCAGGCATAAAAATCATGCATTTTACTTAAAGGAAAAATAGAATGCATCAATTTCATTCATTGTTTCCACCACTGCACTAAGCCAGCAGGATACTATAGATGCAGCTCAAGGTGCAGCCTCACCAGTGCTGAGTACAGGGGGATAGTTCCATCCCTAGTCCTGCTGGCCACACTATTTCTTATTTTCTGACTCTTCAGTCTTATTTGCACTTGTTAAACCTTTTTATCCCTATCTCATCTTGGGATTTATATTCACAAACAGCAAAGTTTCCACTTGTAACGTGGTGTTTAATGTAGAATATTTATAAACACCAGGAGATCTCAGCTAGAACAAACCAGAGAGCAGCAGCAAAACTTGTTTTGACCAGTCATCCACAAAACATCTCTCCCAGTCACCACTGGAAGAACATCCCAGCACCTCCTCTACAAAACCCCTTCCAGTTACAAACCTGGTGAAAATCCTGTAGCAAACCAAAGTAACTAGGTGAGATCCATGTGACCTCACATGGTTAATATCTCACTTGTCTTACAACCAAATGTTGATTCTGTTCCATTTCTGAAGGGGGCTGGCTAATGGGACCTGGTAATTCTGCAGTAGAAACACACCTCTGTCAACAGCAACAGCTTTCATGTTTTATGCTGTTTCCCATCATGGCAGCATCTGAGCACTCTCCTTGTCAAATCAGTCACTTTAGGGAAATTAATTTCCTGTGAACCACACAGTTGCAGGCACTTTGGGTTTTTTTTCTTCACTTTGAAGTTTCAATAGTACATACTTTATGTCTAGCTTTTGGTGATGACTTGCATGTTTCCTGGGGCTTGAAAAATAAGTCTTCATAGTCCAAGAGTGCCTACAATAGTTGAAAGGAGCAGACCATACACAGCTTTGGAAAGAGGCAAAGAAATTCCTCCAAGAACTTTTAAGATAGGTGAAATAACCTTGCAGACACTGTGGTTTTCTCTGAATTTCACTTAGATACCTGTGATCCTAAAACATTAGCTTACATGTCTCTGAGATGTTTTTTAGCCTTTACAATGTCACTACTGTGGTTCTGTTATGCATAAAACTTAACAAAACTTATTAAGAGTCCTCAGAAGCTTTTGGTTTCTGCAAGAAACCTTCTGTTCAACCAGAGAAAATGAATTCTTACCTCCACAAGAAGCTTTCCAAAAGGATTTTGCTAAAATTCAGGTACAGAACAAAAATTTAAATTCTTTTAATAGCCCTTAGTATCTTCAATCATGTAGAACAGCATAAGAAATAGTCTGAGAGAACAGTATCAGCCCAAGTCTAGCAAAGCATGAGGAGCAGTTGTAAACAGTGTGTGCCTTGCTTAGCTTTAGTCATAGCAACAAGAAAGAAGATGTCTGGAAAGAACAGTCAGATTTTTAAAGCTGAATGAGAGCTTTCAATGGGTGAATGTCAGAAAGCAGCTCTGATTGTAAACAAAGGAGACTTCTGTCCCCTCTGGCACTGGAGCTGTATTCCTAATTAGACTCCCATCTGCACAGGCCCTAAAACCTTCTGGAAACTCAAATGCTGACCTAAGGCTAAATTAGGTAGAGTGTGTCCTAAATGTTATACACCTGCACCAATTTCTAGGCTATTTCTTGTTTATTAGTCATCTAGATCTAACATGTTCCATATTACTGTTGTGCATGCTAATAACAGCTAGCCTGCACTGTAATGCTCTTTATTTGCTTAGTTAATCTTGCATTTGAGATCTTAAACACATTAATAACTTGAGAATGTGGTTTCTGTATGACAGGTTCTTTGAAACATCTTGGCTTCCAGTAATAGCTAAGCTTCAGCACAAGCACTCTCTTCTATCAGTGTAAGACTCTGGGGCTCTGTCTGACCCTGCTTGTTGAAAGAGATTTTATTTGTAGTGATGTTCTATATTTCAAACCATTTTAATAAATTAGAGAAGGAGCACTGAGTCTTCAGTCCTCCAAAACATGTTCCCTGTAGTAAGGGCACACAAAAGTGATCAACAACCCAAGATATAAGGGTCGTCATAGCCAGAGTTAAAAATGCCTTGGTGTTGGAGTTATCCTCAAGTCATCTTCATGCCAAGACAGACATTAAGAAATAGGCACAGAATTAGATGCAGAAACAAGTTGTGGAAAACAGCTATTTACTGTGCTTCAAATAGTTACAGACTGATTACTCAGTTTAACCCCAAATATGAGGGAAAAAACAGTGACTATCAAACATATATGTCTGTACTTTAGATCCACTTACACACATTTTTCTTCTTTGCTTCAAATACTGCTAAGATGTTCCCATGCACTCAGGATAAAACTCACTCTTAGAAGAAAACCTTGTTAAAAAAGACTCCTGTTGAAGTTATATTCAAACTCAAACCTTTACATCACCACAGATACCTGTGAACCTGTGATCTGCAATTTAATCAGAGTGATAATTTTGACACTTCTCCTGAAGGGTCACTGGCTTATTAACATCTCTTTCAGGTGCAATCATCTCCCTGGAAAGGTAACTTGCTAGGGACTATTCCTGTATTTAATATAAACAAGTCATGAATCCCCTGGGAAGACAATGTTCCCTCCTGCCTGGTGTTAAAGAAATTCAGCTCTCACTGTATATATTCTTTACAAATAAAATTCTGTTTCCCTTGTAAACATTTAAGCTGATAATTGTATTTCATACAAGCATATTAAGTACAGCTTGAGGTGGCTCAGTACTTGTTGTTGGTTGAGGGTGGATGCAACCCTAGACAAGGAACCATTAGGAGATAGCAGGTTTGAAGGTTTCCTTCACCTGGACTTTGGAGAAGATGATACTGTACTTCACATTCTCCTATGCCAAGCAATCATGGCTATGATGATGAGCACTTCTTTCATTCCAAACCTAGAAAATGTTCTTCATTATGTATTTCCTAAGTAAAGGGCAGTCAGGTGTAACAAAGCCCACAAGCTCCTACAGCAAAATTGCTTCTTTGTTAAAGCTGGATCCCAGGAAAGGCTGAACTGTTCCTAACTGGCACCAGTTCTCAGTTTATATGATCAAAGCTGAAAACACAGTCACCACCTTGATGTCCTTAGCCTTTTGTTGTCACTGTAAAACACTGTCCTTACATCAGTGGTTAGAAGTTCTGCTTCATCTGCTGCTGAGTGTTACCCAGTCATGTTCCCTGCAGCTTTTACTGAAAACAAAAACTAAATTCAGGTAGTTTAGACACTCCTTTTCTCTAATGGCAAAGCAGTTTAAAACAGTTTATCATCCCTCCCCCCCACCCCATCCTCAGACACTTGGTTCCCTTCTTTGCAAGCTCACCTGACTCCCAGCTACAGTTCAGTGCCTTCCCAGCTCTGCTGACTGCAAGGGCTGCTTTGGGCTGTGCCCTGACCACAATCAGCAGAAGGATCAGAGGGATTTCTTTAATTGTTTTTGAAGAGACTTCTTTTGAAGAGGGAGTTTGATCACTCCAATCATCTGGTTTGCCACACATCTCTACAAATAGTTGTTTCAGCACAGCTGTGAAAGTAGCAGGAGAAACCTTGCAGAGAATAGGAACAGGTAGAGGAACAGGAAAAATCAGCTCATCTTAAACTAGCTCTGCTGATGGCAAAAATGTTATTGGAAAAATATTACTGGGATGAAGGTTTTAGGGTAAGGATTTGTTCAGCAGGATGAGACAAATAACTGTGTTGCTTCAGGGAAAGAGAAAACCTGCACTGCCTGGCCATGTAGGGACACCCACAGCTGTCACTTATCTTCTGCCAGCTGTGCAGACAAACAGGCTGGTAGCACAGAGGGACAACCAAGATCTTTAGTGAATTCAGTTCACTAAAATGATACTAAAATTCAGTGGAAAAAAAGAAGGGTTCTTTGGTTTGTGGGTTTTTCCCCAACTGAGGGAGTCAGCTTAAAGAGAAAAGGAGGGGAACTATGCTCATCAGCATGACAAGAAATGAGAAGGTGTGGGAAAGAGTCAGGGCAGGGAAAGAAAGAGGTGGAGAAGGAAAGGGGTGAAATGTGGTCTGTCCTTTCAGAGGCTACAGTTATTCATCTGGCTCAGCTATGTCAGGAAACCTTGCTGAGGTTCAACAAGGACAAGTGCCAAGTCCTGCACTTTGGCCACAAGAATCCCATGCAACACTACAGGCTTGGGGCAGAATGGCTGAAAAGCTGCTTGGCAGAAAAGGACCTAGAGGTTTTGGTCAACAGCCAACTGAACATGAGCCAGCAGTGTGCCCTGGTGGCTTAGAAGGCCAACAGTATTCTGGCTTGGATCAGAAAGAGTGTGGCCAGCAGGACTAGGGGAATGATTGTCCTCCTGTACTCAGCACTACTGAGGTCACAACTCGAGTATTGTGTTCACTTTTAGGCACTTCACTACAGGAAGGATATTGAGCTGTTGGAGCATGTCCAGAGGAGGGCAGTAAAGTTGGTAAAGGGGCTAGAGCACAAGTGTTATGAAGAGAGGCTGAAGAAACTGGGGTTGTTTAGTCTGAGGAAGAGGAGGGTCAGGGGAGACCTTCTCGCTCTCTACAAGTACCTGAAAGGATCTTGTAGTAAGGTGGGGCTTGGTCTCTTCTCACAGGTAATGAGTGAGAGGACAAGAGAAAATTGACTCACATTGCAGCAGGGGAAGTTCAGATTAGATATTAAGAAGAATTTCTTCCCTGAGAGGGTTGCCAGGCATTGGCACAGGCTGCTCTGGGAGGTGGTGGAGTCACCATCCCTGGAAGTGTTCAAGAAACCTGTAGATATGGTGCTTAGGATAGGGTTTAGTGGTGGGCATGGTTGTGTTAGGTGGATGGTTGGACTAGATGATCTCAGAGGTCTTTCCCAACCTTAATGATTCTATGATTCCATGAAAATTTGCCATTAGTCTTTGAAAAACATAGCAGCACTAACAAGAAGATAACCATTGCAACCAAAAACATTTATTCACTTGCAGTTAGGCTTCTTGTTAGAAAGACAGAAATGGAGCATCCCTACTAAGCAAAACTCCTCTCTAAGATGAACACACAGACCTCTGCCCTCACACTGCTGGAACTTCAGCAGGTGGAGACCAGGGGCTGCACTGCAACCTGGAGCAGAGGATGCAACAAAGCAGTAATTGTGTCCATTGCCTGACATAATTTTTAAATCCCTCCAAGAGGCAGCTTTATGACATTGAGCCACCCTTCAGGGACTCATCTTCCTCCTAGAACTTCCCAGCATGCAACCTGCATTGCCTTCAACTCCTCCTAACCTTCATTTGAGCCAGCAGTACCTGTTGCATGTGGCTTTGAAGCAAGAGCAAATGGCAGGATGCTGTTGCCAGGAAGCACTGCAATGCTGCTGTTCAGACAGCTTTGGTCTCCTTTGCATTACCTACAAGATTCAAAATAAGGAGAGACCAGGCTCTTTCCTTTGCAATAGTAGCAACCTTGCACAGGAAAAAGGAATAAGAAGCCTGAAGTCACAGACTTCTCCTTGTTAAGATGACTTTATCATTGATGTTACTAAAATTCCTGTCTGATACATAACCTGCCATTATATGAAATTAAAGTTCTTTCTGATTTTTTTCCCATTCTCATAGAGGAGACTTTGGTTTTCTTTAGCATGCTCCATTATTTTTTTCACTCTATTGCACTGGAGTTAACCCCTGATGGAACAGATTGTCAAACACACAGTAATTTGGCATGGAGTTGAGAAACCCAAACCAGATGATAGAATCCAAGCAGCCTGAGAAATGAAACTGGAGCTTTGTCTCCACAAAGAAGCAAAGTAAAGAGCAGCAGGGCCAGCAAAGGACTGTGCTCTTTAGTATGGCTATGCAAAATAGCTTCACCTATGAGCAAAATCACACATGGATCTGGACTTCCTCACCTCCAGCTCATTCATGATCATTCTGGGAGTCATTCCCCAAAGCACTGCCTCATCCTGCCTTTGGGCTTGATTCTGAGAGCATCACCTAATTTTCTCCTGACCTTTTTGAACTCTGGGTGCTCAGCACTTTTCCAAGCAGCACCATAAGCCAGATAACACTCAATGGTTTTACTGCAAACAAGTCTACCTCCTGGCAGATGATGATGACTATCATTATTATTATCTTTAGGATCAATCTGCATCCTTTAAAAATAGCATTTTCTCTGTGGAAAAAGTAAACAAACATCAATAATTTCCTCTGTCAGAAAAAATTTCTTCCCTCTTTCTTTTGTCAGCATGCAGCTGACTGCTTCTGTGGCTGACACCCAGAGCCTTTGCTCTGTTTACTTTAAAGAATAAGCCACTGCTGTTTGAATTAGTTTTTCATTTTAATGTGTAAGCACTCTCTTGATCCTGCATTCCAGAGAAAAGGAGCTAGAGTTCCATGTGAGGTGCCTCTGAAGCCAGAGTTACAGATGTAATTATACCTAGCAAACTTATACAACTGAGATTTTATAGTGGGGGTGGGGGTAAAAACCTCACCCACGTGAGCACCAAGTTCTCCTGGCAGCATTACTGTGACAGGTGTACCTCAGCCCAGCCAGTCACTTCTCATTTAACTGGCAGTCCACTTGTTTAATGCTTCTAGCTGCATTGCACCAGTATAGCTTTTGATTCTAAAGGTCAGCCACCCACACCAAAGTTCAAAGAGACATTCAAAGCAAACAAAAAACTAAATCAAAGTTGGCTTTCATCAGACCTGATGTGAACTAGCTGGCAAGGTAAGGACCATTACTACACAAGTTCCAAATTTTAAAGGAAAAAAATCATGTCAGGGCCATATGAATTGCAAAATATATAAGATATAAACAGCTATATTTTTCCTTATGCATGGAATCTATTTGAAGCACTCAGGATATCACAGTTACACAAGGAGGGGTTTGTATATTTGTATATGAAAAGAAAAAAAAACATGAAGAACAGGACTTAACATTTCACTCTTAAGGCAGAAATGGACCCTGATTTTCTCTCAGGAAACTCAGTGCAGGTGATGAGGGTAGCCAGAAACGAGGCTAGAATTACCAATTGTCAATCACAGATCCCTGGGCTCAAAGGCACTCTCCAGGTCATGGTAACGGAGGTACCTAATAAAGCTGTGACAGCTGCTCCAGAATTTAATATCAAGAGAGTGATGATCAGTCCAGAGCCCTGCTATCCAAGGCTGCCAGATCCTTCCTCTGTATCACTGAGAGAAGCAGAAAACAAGCTGTAGTGACTAAGTTAGATGTCAGTAGAAGATGTCTCTATATGGCTCACACAAAGCCAGCCTAGAAGGAAGAAATAGACCTCCCCCTTCTCTATTCTTTCCATGCCCCTCTCTGGGAGGAGGTGGCAGAGGAACCACCACAGCACTTCCCAAAACTTGGAGGATCCCACTATAAGGGAATAGTGCTTCTCTGGCCAGATTGCCTGGGTATTATGCTGCCAGATGAACAAAGCAACCACTATGTGCAAGAAGAAATGTGATATTAAATAGGGGTTGGGTTTGGTTGGGCTTGGTTTTGTACAGGAACAAAATACAACAACAGCTGCCTGAGATGTAAACACAGTCCTCCTGAGTATGGAAACCACTTGCACAAGTCCTTTGAATTGGTTGACCCTCAGCAAGGGAAAAAAGATGTTTATATAAATCTTACACTTGAACCCAGATAACTTAGTGACATCTTCATCCAAATGACATGGGTCCTGATCTTCCAGACTCTTTGTGTGAAGACTTCCTGATGAATTCCCTGCATCAGAAACAGGTTACTCATCCATAAGTGCATTCACAGTTCTTCATTAGCCCATGGGCCTCTTAACCCATTTCACCATACCCTGCCCATTCAGCGATCCTGGAAACACCTCTAGGGATGCACAGCAACTCCTAACCCATACCTGCCTATGCTAAGGTAAAAGGAACAGATTTGCTGATGAGTTTTCCAGTACTTTAAAACTTAAGCAGTCATTTACAGCTCCAGAAAGCAGAAGTGGCAAACAGTCCTTGCAAAGAAGAGTTTGAACAAACCTGAGGATTGAACTCAAGCACACTGAACATGGCTAGGCAGTTGGACTTGTCTCAGGAGTCACACATAGCAAATATTCCAACCTTTCAGGCTGGTTTATATACCACAAAGCAGGAAAAACACAGAAAAACTCAACAGATTAGGGTAAATGGCCTGCCTGCTTTTTTGTTGGCTGCTTTTTTCCCTTCCTGTGTAAAAATAAATAAATAATAATCAAACCCGAATAAATTTCGGCTGCATTTGCTTCATGTTTCATGTTTTGGGAAAGAAACTTAATGGAAAAAAATATCCATTTTAAGCTTGGCTTTGAGGAGTTTATTGGGGGGTTTTTTTCCTGTGGAATGCTGAAAGGTGTGAAATTTCGCTAGCAGTTGAAAAGCCATGTCAAGGGGAAAGCAGCTTTTAGTGTTAGAACCGCATCGGGTTCCTGTCGAGTGCAAATCTTTAGAATGTTTAGACAAAAATTCGGTGCATTTCAAGGTACATTCAATCGTCTTCACCTCCCTCACTAAGGCTATGCACTTTAAGGGCTTGTTGAAGCCTTTTGCTGCAGAGGAGCCTCTGAGCCCTTGATGGCAGAAGGCATTGTTGTGGTGATTTCAGAGCCCGAGGCAGGAAGGAAATCGCACATGTGGCATCCTGCAAAGGACACAAAATAACACTGGCCTTTCTCCTTTTTTTTTTTTTTGGAAAACATAAAAGCAGGCTTTTCCTTGAAGGCTAAACGGACAAATTAATGGTTAGAGGTAAAGGCGAGGAAAGAAAATATAGTGAAAGTGGATAACAGAAGAAGAAATGTCTTTCTTCTTCCAGGCTTTACTGAAATGCTTTCAAACAATTGCCTTTGGATCAAGAATTCCTGAATGATTTTGCAAAACAAAGCAGAACTGCAAATGAAAGCAACGCTCTGACAACCAGAGGAGATGTTTCCCAACTCAAATCCAGTAAAACAAAAGGGTGAGGGGGTGGGGGATGTGTGAATCCATAAAGAGAAAGAAATAGGAAGAGGTTTTGGAGGGATGGAAATGGCTGTAAAGATGTGAACACACTTTTATTTCCTGATGTTCCAGTGGCACATCAATACTCTCAGTGTTTCACCACCCTAACACTGACTGGCATGGCTTGTAAGAAAATCTGGTTTTTCATTCAAGTGCCAATATTTTGCAAATAAGTGAAAGTGTTTTCCTCCAGCCTAAGGTATCTCTACACTTGTCATAATGGCCAAAGCCAGAGCACACAAGCAGATTCCCACTGCTGCACAGTCACAGAATCACAGAATATTAGGAGTTGGAAGGGACCTCAAAAGATCATCTGGTCCACCTCAAGCTGTCTACAGAAACCTAAGACCATTTGCTATGCCTTCAAGCTTATCCCCTCCATACACCTGAGGTGCCTGCAGTTCAGCTGAGCTGTGCTGGGATATCCTCCCACCCATCACTCAGCCTGCTCTTGTTGGGGGCTGTTTGTCACCAGTGATACATGCTCTTGTGAACAGGAACTCCTTTCTTTGTTACCACCTTAAGACCTTATCCAGCCTGTAAAACCCATGGTCCATACATGTAGGGCCTCTGGATTGGCTTTTTCAGCTGTGATTTCTGAATGAGCTGTTGTGCAATGTTTGGAAGACTCCCATTTTTGTACTGAACTGCTTATATTTCCACTGAGGACTGACCATCCTGGACCTTGCTCCATAAAGAGTTACTTCACTTAGAGGCATTGTGCAAACAGCTCTAGACTAACAGTGTGGGGCAAAAGTTGTGCTTAGCCATGCACAAACACCTCTTATAAAGCCAGTGAGTGTCTGAGTCATGACCATCTGAGTACCTGACAAAATGTCTTTTACTGCAGACCCTTACACTAATCTCATTTTCCTTTTAGAGTGGAATACTGTTGGAAGAACCACTCAGAGAAGACCACCTCTCAGGACAGCCATTTCTGCTGCTCTCCACTTGCCTCCTGCCAACTGCACCCACAGCAGCACACCATGCTGTAGGCTTCATGCTGGGAAATACCCAAGACCTCAGCATTGTTGACTCATGGGGACAATGAAGGTCCCCCAAAAAATGTGCCAAAATGTATGTGTAAGGCCCTAATAGATCAGTTTGGAGTGCAAGAAAAGAGTGCAGCTTGACTCAAACTGGCAAAGACTTGCTGCAGTCAAACATCATTATACAAACTTCCAGAAAAGCAATAAAAAAGAAATATATTTCTTGCCTGTATTCCAGGAGCCTGATGGAATAAGCAATGGATGTTGCTTACCATAGGCCAGCAAAAATTCTCTGCCAGAAGACATGGTTTAACAACATTAATTCAGGAGATCCAGACCTGGCACTCAGAGGCTTTGGTTCCACAAACACTTTGGTCTGGCACTGAGGCCAAAAGAAGCAGCCCCATACTCCCACCTCCTTCATTTTGGTTCTGACTCAACATTGCCCTCTCCCCTGTTCTGGCAGGTGGGTGGCAATGCAGCAGAGCAGAGTGGGGAAGGGACCAACATTTGAGCTAGTCAAGCCCCTTTTCCTGGCACCTCTTTCTCCTGGATGGGTTTCCCTGCCCAGTGTCCTCTGTAGCTGCCTCAAACATTGTGATGGCCCCAGGGATGTTATGGCATCGAGGGGTTAAGGGGGAAATGTGCACAGAGGCAAGGAGAAAGCAGGACAGCTTATTCCAGTGGCAGTTCTCTCTGCTGGCTTCATTTGGCTGTGAATGACTGTGGTGTCAGAATCATTTTTTTCTTGCTGTAGCCTCCAAATTCACCAACCTGTTTTGGAAGTAGATCCTTTAGAGTGCCATGCTATAAACAGGGAAGAGGATGCCTAGTGAGGCTACGTCTCGAGTACTGGGTCCAGTTCTGGTCTCCCTTGGTCAAGAAGGACAGGGAACTGCTGCAGAGGGCACAGAAAAGGGCTGCAAATATGATTAGGGGACCTGAACATCTCTCTTCTGGAGAAAGGATGAGAGAGCTGGGGCTGGTTAGCCTGGAGAAGACTGAGGGGAGATCTTCTCAATGCTTATCAGTACTTCATGGGTGGGTGTCAGGAGGATGGGACTAGGCTTTCTTCAGTGGAGCTCAGTGACAGGACAAGAGGGAACAGGCACAAACTGGAACATAGGAAGTTCCATCTAAACATAAGGAGGAACTCCTTCACCTTGAGAGTTGTGGAGCACTGGCCCAGGCTGCCCAGGGAGGTGGTGGAGTCTCTGTCTCTGGAGACATTCAAAACTTGCCTGGATGCCATCCTGTGCAACCTGCTCTAGATGACCCTGCTCTGACAGAGAGGTTAGACTAGATGATCTCCAGAAGTCCCTTCCAACCCCTAACATTCTCTGGTTCTGTGATGTAACTTATTCAGGGTATTTATTGAAGTGACTGCATAGAGCTTACACAAGAAAATACACAGAGCATGCAAAGAGTGTGCAACATCCATTATGCAGGTTTCTAAATGCCTTGAACTATGTTAATGCTGACCATCCAAACCTGGAACTCAAAAGGCTACATTTTACAAACAATGGCATAACAACATGTGATGCAGAATGGGAAACAGATCTAGGCTAGGGCTGATTGTTGAGTTCTTTCCTAATCTATGCCTACCAATAGATACAGCAGAATTGCTCTAGAAAAAGGCCTAGTGAAAGATACATGCTGGAATAATTTGTCTTATTTTAACAAACAATTTAAATAAAGAATATTTTTTTCTCAGCTAAGTTCTGGATAGTCTTTAATAAGGGGGGAGGGGGGAGGAAGCAGGGCAAAACCAATATTTTTCTAGGAGTGAAAAGGTGCAGTTCTGCTGCTGGAAAGTGTCTCTGCAGAGTACAGGGAAGAAGAGTGAGAATTAGGCTGTGCTGGTTTAAAAGGCTGCTTTCATTGACTGGAAGTTTATTCACTGGGTTGTAGTACATCAACACCAGGAGAGTATTTGACTATAATTTTTCAGTTCTCAGAACCTTCATATTTCCTAGTACCAGTCAGAATAAATAGTAAGTATTTCTTCAGTGATGCTGTTTGTTCTTCTGTGCTTCTTCCTCTGCCTAGGATGGACTGATCTGTTGACAGTCACCTACCTGGGCACACACTTAGGTTTACACATAGCCATTTGAATCTCTTGTGACACAGATATTACCATATGTCATGTTGCAGGTGGCCTTAGGTGAGAACAAGGGTATGGTTTCTCCCCATTAACACCTCTATTTTCCAGGCAATGGCACTTTCCTGGCAGACTTCACTCCCAGGTAGAGACTGCAGGAAACTAGCATTTTGAGACATGCACTTCTATCACTTTCTCTTCTTCCTGTCTCCTCCTCTTTTCTCCCCACATCTTTCTCTCTCCCAGCCCCAGGCTTAGTGAATTTCCCTCTCACACCAGAGCTTTCTGTTTTCTCCTTCTTCTGGAAACGTGCCCTTCCCTAGCCCCACCAATCCCTCTATCCCTATAACCCTGGTCCCCATCCAGACTCATCCCAGCCCCCTCCAGCACCCTCCTGGAGACTGGATCAGTGACATGGTTGAAGGTGCAAGGGCATCCCCTTCCAGTTGATCCCTATCATGCTGATGAGGTAGAGGACTGAGCAGGATACATCTTAGAGATTCAGAGGTGTAACACCGAGGAGGATAAGGGCCAGGAGAGAGGCACTGAAGGTGGCCCATGTAGCTATCCCACCACAGAGCAGCAAACTGGTGTTACAAAGGCTACAACAAGAATCAGCACTTAATAATTGTGCTACTACTTGATACCATGCATGTTTAGAGCTGCAGCATGCTGCCTAGCACTCCTGAAAATGGGGGGTGAGAAGGTTGTGGTGTGAGGGGTGGGAATTGTTGCTATTGTTCAGGATTTTTGCTGTCTTCTAACTGTTGTTATTTTATTTTCCCTTGAAGTGAGCAAGTGGAGTGGTTACTGTACAACATAAGGCTGGCTATTAACTGACAAGCAGGCACAAGAAATCTGCTTCTTGTCCCCTCAGGCTGTGGTCCCTAACTCTTGGCTCAGAGACAAGATGTTGAGCACCAAATTCCTCAGCATTACTTGCAGCCACCAGGGAAAGCAGAGCACAGCATCAGACATCACTTGTGGTGCATTACTTCTGTAGACATTGGCCAAAAGCCATCAGAAAGAGAAAAGAGCAGAAGATGGAAGAGGAGCTGGATGATCACAAAACCAATCTTGCCCAGTACCTGAAAGCTCATCTTTTCACTGCAGCAAGCCCTCAGAAAGAAGACTGGGCAATTCTTTGTTTTCAGTACCTTCCATAAACCCCTCTTTTAGGCTCCTGAGAAGATAGACATCTGCAGTACTTACAGGCTGCTGGTGCCACATTGCAGTTCATAGGGTAGCCAGCAAAGACACATCTTTGTTTACAACAAAGAAAAAACAACAACAAACCCACAAACAACCATAAAAAAGCCTGGAAACAGAAGAAAGTAATTCAGATCACACAGTTACTCACCTGGTTTGGGATGATTGTTTTCTTCAGTTTACAAAGAAGTATTTAAAACATCTTGGAGTTCAGACTGGCCCCACACATCTATTTATGTTTTAAATTTGAGCAGAAAATAAAAGTATCCATGAAAAGCTGGTTAGGTTGCAGTGTCCTGCTGATCCATAGCCACTGATATGACAAAGTCCCACTCACCAGCTCTGAAGATATTTGTCTCCTATAGTCAAGTGTAATAGTGATGATGGAAAGAGACTACCCGTTCCTCTGGTGTAAAGGGCAGCAGCAGTCATGTCTGTTCAGCAGCAATGAAAGGCTGTCCTAGCAAAGAACACAAGTTGGCCTCACAGATAAGGAAATCCTGGTCAGCCAGACTTGAAATGAGATGTGTTTCTATGTGTTGCCAGCATGCAGGTGCCTGATGCTCTCCAGCTTTGGATGATGGAGCTTGCACACAGATGAGTTAATCGTCTTCACTGCACTACCTGATTGTGGCTAAGAGAGAGATGATCTATTTTAAGGGATCTTCTCTTTGAATGTCTACTCTGCTTTCAGGAACATTTCCCAGGCAGGGCTAACAATCTTGTATAGATCTCATCTCCTACATGGAAGAGGAGGAGAAATACCTTTTGTGGCCTCTTGCAGCTATCTCAGTTGGCCCAATGGCTCTCTTCTCAAGTGGAACAGACTCCCTCAGGACTACCCTAGCACACTGACAACCTGCTCTCCTTCCTACTGACTAACTTCTTAATAACCTGTAAACTCCACGTGTCTCTTAGTTGTGCTGTGAGCTGAACACCTGCAGCAGCACAGCTTGCCTTGCAAGTTGCCAAGGCTACCCCAGAAACCTCTCCCCTCCTTTCCTCTGTTTCCTGTATCCTTTTCTCGGTAGGCAAATGTCAGCAGTTGTAACCTACTGCAGGGAAGCATCTGGCACTGATGGCTGCCACAAAGGAGGCTCTTGCTGAAGATGTTCTGCCAGCAGCATTCTGCAGACTCCCCTTCTCAGTTCACATTTTCTTGGCACCCACACCCCTGTCTGACTGACTTTTAAATGGGCAAAGAGTCAACCCAACAGATGGGCCGGGTGGCAGGCAACCAAGACACTATGAATGTACATTGTCTGGGTGTGGAGAGTCAAATTGCCAGTCAGGAATATCCAAGTAGCTGCCTGTCACACAGCTATGTGATGACAGCACAGAGATATGCCATGAACAGCCAAGTTTGAATGTCTTCTGTAACAGCAGCATTAGCAGACATAAAAAGTAGAGTGAAGTGGTGTTGCAGCTGACCACACTTGGGAGGGCTCCAGGAAGGAATTGCGATGGAGAGGCGAGTCCATCAGAAGAGCCTGATTCTCTCACAAAGGGGCTGGCACCATCCCCCCTCATGATACCTTCTGGTTTCACAGCAGAAAATTTTACACAGAGCAAGGCAAGCAGCAGACAAAGTTCATCTTCTGTCTCTCAAGAGGCCTTTAGAATTATGACCAAAAGTCTAATGCGTTAAACGTTTTTGCCAAACAGCTCAATAAGCTTTGTAAAGAATGTGGTGGCCTCTGCATGCATGGTGTGAGCAGACCTAGCCCAGCAAGTCTAGTTACCAAGGAAACAGGTTTTAAACTTGAAACATAGGTAGTCAAGATGACAAAAAGATCTTACACGTTTTTTGGAACGTGCCTCTCTTCTGAGGAAGGAATGTGGAAGCTGGCTTTCAAAATCCTCCTCTCTGTGGTCACGGGGCCAGTGGAAAATCTTGTGTTGCTGCCCCTGACTGACTGGTCTAGCAGAAGAGAAAACAGGATATATAACAAAAGATCATTATGCAGAATTGCCTTAACAGAAAGCAAATGGAGGTGTTAATGAGACAAGGACTTCCTTTCTTTGAGGGAGTCAATCAATCACATTTTTACCCTCCTGAAATGAGGAGATTTCTTACTTTTTTTTTTTTAACATAAATCTTTTAAGCCCCAGTGTTATGGCTTTATAGGAAAAGGAAATTGATCTCAGCCATTCCCCACAGAGTGGCACTGAACATAAAGTCCTTCTTCCAGAATGTATTCATTAGTTCCTTCTCTCAATCTGACCTTGAATGCATTAGATTAAGTGACTAAAATCATTTCATCCCAAAACGACAGTTTGTAGGACAAACTTAATTAAGCTCTAGGACTGAGGAATAGAAAAGCATGAGCTGTGCTTCTTGCTTTATATGAACTTCTGTGCTTAACTAACTATGTGAGGCCCATTGTAAGCCTTGGCAATATGTTGGGCATGTGGTCTCTCCTGGTTCTCCTTCACCTGATGGACTCTCCAAGCTCAGGCAGTGACAGGTTACTACTCCCACCCAGCCACCACTCCCTTCCCTAAAAGCAGCAACACTACCTGCAATGTGAGCAGAGCCTGCCTATACCTTCAGAAACCTGAATCTGATTGCCCTCATGAAACAGCACCACCACTTTTGGCAGCAGTGTAATAAACAGTAATGCAGATTGAGATCTTCAGCATTGTTTCTTTAAAATTTCTTAGGTTATGGTATCCTGGCAGTTTAGAAATACTCAGGGGGCTTCATTCCCTAATGTTGCCACTGCAGCTAGTCCTTTTGTGGGGCCATCAGTGCTAGGAGTGGCAGATCTCTCACATAAATCCACCCTTTTAAACAAGGCTTGGGAGAAAACGACAACAGGCTTAATAGGATGCTCAGTCATAACTATGCAATTCTATTGACTTCAGTGAGGTTGCATAAAAACAACTGGCAAGCAAAATTTGGCTCAGAAACTTAAAAAAGAAGAAAAGAAATCCTTAAACTACAAACAGTGTGTGCTTCATTCTGCAAACAATTCCTGAACTCACCAAGGCATCGATGATAAAAACAAACCTTCCACATTAGCCAGTCAGTAACAACAAAAACAACAACAAAGGGACTAAGAAAGAAGAACTACCTGCACAGGGTAAATGACACAAATAAACTGAAGCAGGAAAAACATATTAATGACTCCTCTTTTAAGAGGTAAACAAAATGTTGCCTTCTCACCAAGGAGGCATGCATCAAAATCAAGCAGAGGATCCCCAAAAGCACAGCGAAGCAGCCAATAAAGCCTCTTCAGTGAGGTAAATGAGGTGGACAACATTCAATCCAAGCCATGGATGTGCCACACAGACAGGTTAAAATCCCTTGAGGGTCCTGCTCTGGCCCTCTCAGTGGGAAGAACACAAGGGCAGGAAGAATCAGCTGAGGTTGATGTTTTGTCATGTTCCTATCTGGTGCGGCTGTTTGGAGAAGGAGCAGCTTGAGCAGAGTCCCATAGATGATGCATCCATCCCCTTAGCTCTCCCCATCCCAGTAACTGAGGAGGTAGCATCTGTTTCTATGCTGCTTCTGGATCCACCACCATAAAGGCTATGGTGTTTCCTCTATAGGGATGCACACTGCTCTGTGCTTTGCCAGAGCTTTTCATTTCTTCCTTGAAAGGATCCTGAAAAAAACTGAAATGCAAAGGGAAACACAAAAAGTCTCACTTCTCTTTTCCTTGAGCCAGTGATCTTCCAGAACCACCTTGCAGATGAATGCAGTGAGCCAGGGATTCAAAAGAACCTTGCAGAGCCCTTGCCCTCACTTCTGTCTCAGTCACACGGATTAATGTGACGATTTCAATGGATGCACGAAGAGAGGCACACAGCTGGTGCTTCAGGCTCTGAGGCAGGAAGATGAAGTCTTTGGTGGCTGAAAAGAGTTAAAGGTCTGTTTGAAATTCCTGTTTTCATTCAAGGGTCAATAGATCTTTTGCCCTGTGCATCTTCTGTGCTAGAGGACAAGCAACACAGTCCCTCACTCATCAGCAAAACTAAACAAACCAACAAAGCCACAACATCCTCAGCTGGAATGCTGACATTTTAAGCTATATTCGACTGCACACAAAATGTGAGACTTCTTGTGTAGTAGCAAGTGTAATTAGGACTTTATCACAGTATCCATTGCCAAAATGGAGCGTTGCTTCTGCAGAAGAACCAGAGTATTTCACTGACCAGCACGGGAGAACTTCACCCACAGAGCGATGATGCTCCTCGCACACTGAGAAGGTACAGGGCTGCTTTATACATCAAACTGAGGACAAACACAGTGTAAAATGACAAGATCCTGGAGCTTACAGTTTGTCCCAGGACAGGCAGTTCAATGCACTCTCAAACCACTGAGAGTGTAAAGGCAAGTCCAAACAAAAAAGAGGTTCTTCTGACCATGCCCCTTGGGTGTCTCTCCCAATCTGCATGTCTGTAAATGAAGAGCGAAGTTCACAGATACAACCCAGCAATGGAGTTCCCCAGGTACATCACACAAACAAGTGTCCTCCTTAAACACCAAAAGAGCAAGTATCCCAAATGAAAATTATGCTGTCTTGAATTTCTTTCTTCTGGCATTGGACTACATCTGCTCAATTAGCAAGCTCATGTTCTTTGTTCCCTTAGAACAGAAAAATCCTGGGCTCTGTTACCTCCTGAGAAACACAGACAAAGTCAATAAAGCAATGAAATGTTTATATTGGTCAAGTATTTCCTGTGAAGTAGTAAAACCATTATTTGATTAAAGTAATACAGAATCCAGCTTTGGGATATTAATCATGCAGCATCAAAGGCAGAGAAGGAAAATACTACTCCCTTTTGTCAAGTCTGTTACTAAGGACTCTACTCAAAGTAGAAATAGTTCAAACCCTGTTCTTTAGAGAAATAAGATTAAATTTTACCCTTTACTCTTCTGAAACCCTTAGAGAAACATTCATTTATCTGCAGCTGAAATTAATATTGGATTGCTTCATTGATCCATTGGCTAAAGGCACAGACTAGCCATGAAAATTCCTCTCTGCTTGCATTGACACATTGGACAGGAACAAAAAACCTGGCATTTAAAAGCAGTTTAGCCTTGAGAAAATGGGCAGTCATTGTGAGGTTTGACATTCTAGGGGTAAAAAAATGTTCTTTGTGTATCCCACTTAAGAATCAAGATATTTGTATGGAGCAGCCTGATAGATATGATAAATATCTAACTATAATTACATTTCTTGAGGTACTGCCTAAAGGCAACCTTACACCACAACACAGAAGAGCCTTTAGAGGACGTAAGGGTTTAAAACCCAAAATCTCAAAATTACATAAACAGCCTCCCAAAAGACTCTGAGTTACAGCTTCAGTTGTAGTAAATCACCCTAAATGCAATGGTGGCATATTCCTAATCTGCAGCCACTGAGAGCAGGGCCCCAGGGTTTATCTCTCTGCAACAGCTTGTGATATTGAGGCTGCAAATTGGCAGCAGTAAAAGGGCAATTGGTGGCTATGTTGTAGGTGATCCAGTTAACCCTGCTAAGGGTGAGCATAGTGTGAATTTACTTCCCAGTCTCTTGTGTTTATACCCTGATCCCAAAGCAAGTGTGAGATAATTTGAGGGAAGGGGTAAACATCTCACACCTACCTCAGGGTCACATTGCCTAAAATGATAGATAATGGCAATGTGGTTGCTGTATTCCTTATTTCTCCCCTATCTCCATAGCCTAAAGACATACACATTTACAGGAACACAATCACAGAATCATTGAGGTTGCAAAAGACCTCTAAGACGATCAAGTCCAACCATGCCACTAAACCCTGTCCCTAAGTACCACATCTAGGTGGTTTTTGAACACCTCCAGGGATGGTGACTCCCCCACTGCCCTGGGCAGCCTGGGCCAATGCATAAAAACTCTTTCTGAGAAGAAATTTTTCCTAATATCCAATGTAAACCTCCCCTGGTGCAACTTGAGGCTGTTTCCTCTTGTCCTACCACTAGTAACCTGTGAGAGCAGACTGACCCCCATCTCACTGCAACCTCCTTTCAGGTAGTTGTAGAGAGAGATAAGGTCTCCCCTGAGCCTCCTCTTCCTCAGACTAAACAAGCCCAGGTCCCTCAGCTGCTCCTCCTAAGACTTATTTTCCAGACCCTTCACCATCCTCATTCCCCTTCTCTGGACACATTCCAATGCCTCAATGTCCTTCGTGTAGCGAGGGGCCCAAATCTGAACACAGGACTCGAGGCGAGGCCTCACCAGTGCTGAACCATGACAGCTTCACTGAGGTTTATGAAGTAATGGCTTAATACACCACTCTCTGCACTCTCTGGTCCTTTTGCAGGATGGCAACACTTGCCTGAAAGGTTGGATGAGAGCAGGCTGCTTTGTCACACTAACCAGCTTCATTCCTAAGGCCCAAGGAGCGGTGGCAGCCCTGCATGGAGACCCCACTCTGCTCTGAGCCTCCTCAGCAGGGAGGAGTTGCCAGTCTTCTTTACTGTACCATAGGGGACAGTTCCTCTCCCAGTACATGGAAAGCATTCCTGTCTCCTGCTACAAAACCATATTGCCCACAACTGTCAGACAAGACCATCGTGGTGTTGCTTTGTTTCATTTTGGGTTTGTTTTTTTTTTGGAGTCATCATGTTAAACAAGGAGTTTCATCTGCCACTGGATAAGAGCACTCTTGAGCAAATCACCTGAGTTTTAGTTGAGAGTAATCAGTCTCACCAGTTCCCTTCTCTTCAATAGCTGCATTTAAATCAGGTCAACTGCCAGTAAAAGGCCAATGTTACAACAATCACCATTATTTTTTTTACCAGAAGTAACTGCTCTGTCAGATAGGGTAGTGCAGCACCAGATTTATAGGGGATACCTAGGAGACCTTCACAAAGTCATTCAGTGTACAGATTTGTCCAAAAAAGCCATCATTCCTGGGTGAAAGAAAAGTTTTTCAAGGAATCAGGAGCATATATTAACTCTACTGTTGTAAGGTCAGACTTCTCACACAAAAATATTCTAGTGGAGAGGTAGTAAATACATCCATTTATCCACAACTTTCATCATTTTATCTGATACTTTTAATTAAGGGTAAACTTCAGGGAACTTTTTGGGGGAAAATCTAAGTCATATTTCAAGATCTAAGTCTGGAGCTCTTTGCAGATCAGGCTACAGTGATCCCATGGGGTCTGTGGCTGCACCCTGGACCCCCCACCCCAACAGCAGCCAGCACATGAAGATATCTACACAGAGCATTAGATTCCCACTTACTTTGTACCAGTGTAAGTGACTATATAGCATGTATAGGGCAAGTCAGTTGCCACTAAATAGGCTGTCAGAATGACTGCCATAGTCTTCTACTCACTTTTAAAACTGGAATTAAAAATTAAGACCAAATTCTGCTCCTATTTATTTCCTCAAATACACAAACTTCTCCTTCATAATACTGATCTTTTTATTCTTCAACAAGTTTTAAAATGATGTGATGATTTCTGTGCATCAAAAGGAAAGCAGGTAAGCACATGCAGAGCAGCAAGATTTATTCAAAGTGTATTTCCACTTAAAAGAGAGAATAAACAGATTTTATGTAAAAAAACAGCAAAAAAAAAAATCACCTCACTCCTAGAGAAAATAGGCAAACAAATACTTTAGTCCTTTCATAAATAATGTATTTTATTGCATATGGCTATTAAGGAGAGCATCCATGATCAATACAGACTAAATACAATACACTACTCTAGTTCCATTTATTCTGGTCTCCAGCAGCATCACATTTATCCTTATATACAGCGTGTACATTGGAAGACACAGCAAGATAAGTTAAGTCTCTTGTCATATCACAATAGCAAGAAATATATTTAACATCTTGATATCCAGAAACAATACGTACCCCAAAAGAAAACACTGCTTAATAACTGGTAAGGTTATATAGCAAAAAATATTTTAAATTTCAGGTAAGTCAGGCAAAAATGTACAAAGACCCAATATACACTGTGGAGTTTTAGCAAACATAACATTTATACATTTTGGTTCCATTCTGTAAACTAAATCAAGAATGTAAGTATTGCATATGCCTTTGTAAATGTACAGGATAGAGAAGAACTGACTATATTGTCAAGTTTTCACTTTGAAGTTGCTTTCTATGTCTTTTAGCCATTTCTTTTAGTGGCATGATTTCTTAATTGGTAGAGAAGGTCAAAACATTGAATTCAGCAGGTACTGCACACAGTGCTATGGGGGGGTGGGGTCAGACAGAAAATGTCAAAGGTATTCGGTTTTTTCAGTTCCTAACTTGAACAAGCAGCATTTTAGAATGTCTTTGAACCACTGGTAGTAGTAAAAACCCCCAAACTCAGAGAGATTAGATATTTAAACTGATTTTAGATCTAACATTGTATTAACCTATGCATTGCTGTGATTTAAGACTCCAAAAATTACACTGGAAAATAAAGTGTGTCATGGGGTAGGGGAGAAATTAGTTTACATTCATCTTTGTCTTGTAATACAATCCTCAGTTCTAAAAATTCAGCATGTAAGCAGGAAGACCTCATTGCCATTCATTACATTTGTAAGACATTGACTCTTGTCTTCCTCAGAAAATAAAAACCCCAGAAGATAATGCATTGTTAGTAGTGAAGTACAGGTTCCACCAATGATTTAAGATAAAAAGAAAAACAGAAAGGAAAATGAAAAACCCAAAACCTCTCAAGTAACTCAAATAACTCAGTAATACCAACATGACTTTCAGAGTGGGCTCTGGAGAGTACCCTTGTAATGTATATCAATTCTTCAACAAACTGAAGGAGAAACAAGGTGGTATGACATTCTGCTAGTCTGGAGCAACAGTTGTATGTGACATTTGTGACAGTGGCCTTGGATCCAGTCACTTGGATTTTCAGGCTACTAGAAATGTAACGCATGGGTAGCCTCGAAAAGAACTCTGGATAAGTTGACAGCAATGGTTCTTCTTCCCTGTAAAAAATACCTGCAGCTGCAACAGTGCTTCCCTGGAAAAAGGCCAACATCAGGACTTTCTAGATGGCAAGATAATACTGTATTAATATTAGTGCTTGAATCTGCCCCTTACCCATTATCATCCCTGCATTCCTAGCATGCCTACGTGGATTTTTGGTTACAAGAAATGCAGCTAAGAACAGGGTTAGCTGACAAAAGTGAGCTTGTCAATAGGAGAAAAGGCTTTTGCAATCTGAAGTACCTACATAAACACCTACATAGAGAGGATCAAAGGAGCGTGTCAAAGGTACAGAGATACCCCCAATACCACTGGATGGTTTTCACTTACGGCGCTTCGGTTACACATATTATTAACTACTCTGAATCCTCTGTCCGAGTCCAATTCACAGAGTTTCATTCCATTTGAGACACTTCAGTGCCCTGGTTAGGCTTTGTCTGAGGAGTAAACCCTGTGGCTTCAGAACCCAGCAGCAGCTGTATGTGTTGCAAGTTCAGTAAGGCTGACGATCATTCTTTGAGAGACTCAGCATAGAGAGAAGGGAGGTCCTGACGGACACCAACACCGCAAATCCGGCTTTACTTTCAACTGAGGTAGTACTGTGGTAGGCTTGAAATCATGCCAGTAAATACCAGATCTTACTGCTTCAGCAGGTGTTACAGAATCCTTTAAGATGCCCCAAAATAAATACAATTTCTCTTTGCAGAAATAAAAACAACAACAAAAAAAAAAGCAAATGAAGGCATTGGCCATTCAAAAGGCCAGCAGAAAAGTTCCCACCGTCTAAAGAGCATCTCCAGCTTCTGCCAAAACAGCAGCAAAACAATCCTGCAAGATGCCATGGACAGGTAATGAGTTAGTAGGCAGGTTGATTTCCCTTCCTCCCAGGTTTGTTGCACAGTTTAGTCCACAACAGTTCGGTAACTGTTTGGACCAATAATAACAACAACAACAAAAAGTTAACCTTAAGCAGCTTCAGATTAAAATAAAACAAAATAAAAACAACAGACAAAAAAAAAAAAAAGAACCCAAAACACCCAAACCAAACCAAAAGGTATATGCTGAGCAGCTTCTTTGACTGTTGTACTGTTGTTTGAGGTCATGGTGAGAAAACTAACTCCTTCACTCTGAAAAGAGAAATGAAAGTCAGTCAATAAAAGCTGAAAAAGAAGATTTAAACAACACAAACACCATACAGAGATTATTCAGAAAGTGTTGTTATGGGGAAAAAAGACCAAACCAACCCAAAAGCTATGCAATAACTGCTCTTATACTTGTATACATCATAAAGGTACTGCAGAGGCAATACAGGGAGTACTTCTCAAACCAATAGCACTTCCCAGTTTTTAGAACTTTCCAGCTGTGGCTCTTCAGGCCAGCAAACCACAGAAGACAGAACTAGCTAGAAACCTCCACATAAACCCTCTCCAAGTTGTAACCATCACTGCAGAGGAAAAGGGGTTGCAGAAGGTAGGTACAAACTCAGTTGTTACGTTAGTCAGCTAGGTGTTACCAACATGTCCATTTCCAGACATTAGCAGTAAGGTTCTTGAGACTATATTGTCCTTAGGGAAAGTTCTCTAAAAACATAAGCAAGGTCTAGAAAGAACCTTCTTTTCATTTAGTTTTTTTGATTGACCAAGTAACTATTATTCCAGAAGTAAAAAAGTTGGGTAGGGATGCAAATGGAAGGAATCTTCTGCAGATTACTGATTACAAAGCTGCTTTCAATAGTTCAGGTGAATTATGCAGTAAAATAGGAACTGATTACAAAGTGACCCATTGTGTTTTAAAGAATGCAGCTGACTTCTTTCATGTTTTTCACTGCAAAGAATTAATGGATTTTATGTGTCACCACCATTAAAAGGACATTAAATGACATCAAGATGATTTGTTAACATGCTCATTTAAAAAACATGAAAATCTCCTTAATATGTAGCTTATTGTGTAGATTTTTCCTCTTTGCTAGACTATTTGGAAAGCAGCAATACACAAACAGTAGTGAATAAAACACAAAGAGTGTACATTTTACATGACAAAACACTGACACCTCACTTTGAAAGGTGCCAGTCAAGTGATAAATCCCAATACATGTCAGGCTGCAACACTAAATTCACATTAAGTGTTATCAATAGTGTCTGGTTCATTTAATAATTTTCAGCATTTTTTTTTGGTTGTATGTTGTCCTCAAGTTGACTAGTTAGATGAAATTTTTAGTTTGAAGATGTATTACACAAGTTTTCCTAAAAGTTGAAGTTATTTGGAACACTTTGGGAACTAATATTGTTATTTAGAAATGCCTATAAAGGACATAACCCACTACTTTTGACTGTAATAATACAAGAAGTCATTATTCCTGTATATTTTTAATTCCTTTGGGAACATAAACCCCAAAGAAATGATATATGAAATCTGGTTGTCAAAATAAGCATTGTGCCTATCTGCACAGATAAGTTTCAAACCATATAAACTTTTGATAAAGCAACACAAATGCTTTTCTTTCCAGTCTACACAAAAGCCAAGGTTGACATATCTTGCATATAGATAAGAATTGCTAAATTGTTGTTGAATCTCTTAGAGCTAAGGCTTCCTTAAGGACTTAGTCCTGCTGGAGTCTGAGCTGTTGTAAAATCAGATTGAGATGAATTAATAGCTTGCCAAGACCAAAAGCAGAGCATCTCATTGCCCACACCATTTATTTGCTGCCACCTTTCTGATCAGAAACCAAGTCAAATCTATCCATCCAATCTTCAGAAAACAAGCTGTTGTTATTTGGACTGGCAGGATCTTTCAAGTTAAGAACTTGAACAGGCTTATGATGCAATCAAGGGAGCCCCACAACTTCCATCACCATCCAGTTAGGCTGCATAGCAGAACATGTGCCATGATGGATGGCTCTCAGAAGGGAGCTGCCTAACCTCAGCTGAGGAAGAGCTGCCTAACTTTGTTCTGACTTTTGTTTGAGAAGCAGGATCAATGCATCATGTAGGCAAACAAGTGAGTGTTTAAAGACATATGCTGACTCTTTCCTCCTTCAAATGGAAGCCAACCTGACAACTAAAATTAGGTTCCCAAAAGTGGCCACATGAGAGTAAAAGCCAAATAAAGTTAAAAAAACCCCCACCACCTGAAAATCATGCATTCAGATAGGGAAATCAGAGGAAGTGATTTCTGTACACACAAAGAACACAAGTACATTTCCAGAAGTGTGTCAGCCTAGGGTGGTCATCAGGAAGGATTACTAGCAACTGAGTAAACCTGTTGTTGTTCTTACAGCACAACAGGTACTTTCCAGCCGGAATGAAACTGGAGCAGGTGAAGTGGCTGATGCTTCAAAGCACTTCCAAACTTGGTTCACTGGCTTTTGTAGGTGGATGATGGGACTGTGGGCACAAGCCTAAGAGCCTATGATGCAATAAACACATCATCCAGTGAGTCTACAGTGCCGACCTGTAACTCAAAACCTAACCCAAACATAGTCTTCAATAATGAAACCATTTCCTCTGGCTTCAACAAGCTTTGACTCAAGGAATGAAAAATAACTGCTGCTACCACTTGATTCACATCCTAGCAATGCCATCTTCTGAGGAAGTCTACTTGCAAGAAGTTGCAAGTCCCATGGCAAAGTAAAAGAAATAACAATAATAAAAAATATTACATCAATATCACTGTTAATTTTCACTTCAGGGATGAATATCAGGTCAACATTCCACTTACAGAGCAAGCTACACCAGTATACACTGGTTTTATTCAGGAACTAAACACAGTTCCTACAGGACACAAATATATTCTTTCACAACCTCATTCCCCCTGGGCTCACACAAATCAAAATACAAAGTCCAGCCCTGTGTCAATTCTGAAGTTTTTCTCTCTGTCTTGGGTTTTATTAAGAAAAGCATCACTGCTGAGGTTCCAAAACTACTTAAAGTCATCTGATTCCAACAGTGCTACTTGGGGAATAAATCAGATAATAAACACACACAGAGAAATTGCTAGGAAACTACTAAATACTCAAAGACTTGTTAAATATACTGCAAAGAGAATACAATGGTTAGTCAATTAAAGAAGTTCTAGTCTGCTTATTAATTTTCAAAGTCAGTAGGCAATGAATACAAATTTTCTTAATTCCTAAAAATAATTCTCATCTGCTAACAAGCACACAGACAGAAACAGCTATTCATGTGGCTGATGGCAAAACACATTGCTGGTTATTCATAACCAGGAAATTTATTCCACTGGCAGTGTGACTGCCAGAGCAGATCAGGCATCAGACACAGAAGCCCAGCTCTGCCACGGGCTTCTGCCCTGACTCCAGGCACATCATTCCATGGCTTTGTCCCTTTGTTTCCCTTCCCTACACTGCCTGCCAAATCGATTAAAGCTCTGATCCCACTAAGTGACTTTTCTTGGAAGAGCAATCCCATTGATACAACCAAATCTGGAGGTTAGCACCGCATATGCCTGTGGGCATCAAGCCAGGCCATTAAAGCAGCACAGCCCAAGGAAGCAAGTCCCACCCGGGAGGTGGGGAGGGGACAGCAGAGGTCTGGATGGCAACAAAGCCCTGCCACCCTGGCACTGAGATCAATGGGAGATGAGCTGAACCACGGCCTCTGAGGGCTTTTTACAGGAGGGACTGTAGGATGCACACCCCTACATCCCATTGTAATCTGTGCCTGGCCAAAACGTTGGCCAAGCATCCTAATGCAACTGCCAAGATGCTCCTAGGGAGGTGCACAGCAGGAGCCAAAGCCTGCCTTGGCTCTGAATCTCATTAAGCAATTTGATGAATACTATACTTAATATGAAGTACAGAGGTAACCCTGCTAAAGATAACAAAACAACTCATGTGCTGAGCTGTGGCTCTCCACAAGTAATTCCAGGGAAATTGAGCTCTGCTCAGCTGGACTGCTCATACCAAATAAAGCCAAGCTCAGCCATGGTCACAGGAGAAGGTTTCTATCAGAGCTCAAACACTCACTTTACCAACACTGCACAGGGAAACAGAAAGCAGTATGCCCTAACAGTTTACAAGGCCTATGAATAATATCCAGCCAAAGCAAAATGCTTCCACATTTTGATGGAAAAAACAAGTTAAACCATGAAATGAAAAAGCCATGTTATTTTTATTTCTTCAAACATGTCATTGTTAGATCCTAATTGGAGACATGCTGCCCCAATAAACCAGGCTCTTCTAGTATGTTGTTCCACTAAGAAACAGTACACAATGTTATTTAGATAGCTCTATGTTGTTGTAAGAATTTAGAAAAGCAAGCAGCAGGTCAACACAGATCCTTCATGACTGATAATAAAAAACCCACTGAATTTCTTTAAAGCAGAAGAGACTTTGTAGTTGCAGTTACCTATATTAATTTGAGCTTTACAGTGCTTTTAACTCTTGTGCCCAATAGTTAAAAGCCATAACACAGGTTATCTGGGAAAAAGATGCTGCATGTCAGTACTTTTCCTTCTTTATTTTAACCCTACCAAACACCTGAGAGGCTAAATGCCCATATGCTCATCTGATGGCATGGACAAATCCCCACAATTTATAATGAGTATCAACTTTTGTCCAAAGGTACTAAAAATCCAAGTAATCTGTATCTGAGACCACATACTTGCACTAGTAACACCTATTTTACCTGTGGTCTTACACTAGAGTGTTGGTAGCTGAGTCTACTGTAGAAGTATAGATGATGATGATCATGAGGGATATGCTTAGCTGATTTCAGAATTTGATCTAATTTGCTTTTGACATCATTTTCTCAGGATTCTTCTGGATTTTGTAGCATGAATAACTTAAAAAGTAATTATGTGGAAAATCAGAGATTCAATTTAGAAATGTCATTATAATGAATTTATAGCTAAAGTGCTGGTCCAGAAATATTTTTCCTATATCAATTATAATAAAAATAGGCACTTCAAATTTAAAATTAAGAAACTAGACATGCTCATGTTTCTAGGATTAATTTAATACAGTTGCTATTATTTCTTCATTCAGAGCTACATAGAGCTGCTATTATATCTCTTCATTCAGAGCTACAGCCACTGTGTACTATTAAACAAGTTTGTATAGATGTGATTTAATCCCATGACTAGGGATAAAACAAATTAGACCAAAAAAACCTAATAATATCCTCAACACAGTACTGTCTGAAATGTGTTCAATTATCCTCTCCCTTGCAAGCTGGGTATACAACCCTTCAAAAACATTAAATGAAATTCAACAAAAATCAAGCCGTTTTCTCTAAGCAAACAAAATGCTAGGGGAAAAAGAAAAAAAGAAAAGGTTTAGTCCTTGAGGCTTTCCACTGGGATTTTGTAAGAGGGACAGAAACACACATGCAGGAGCAGAAAATTTGCCACTGAAAAGATCAGTCTATGGTAGCCAGGCAAAGAGACACTTGACAGTTCACATACACAGCAACAAGTAGTCACCTTCTTGGTTGATGACCATTATCATGCAACTGCAATTGCCTCCCACCTTACAACCATCCCACCGTGTCCTTATCGGTGCAGATTCAAACCACAACACCCTTAAAGTGGCCTCAATTAGGCAGTTGGCTTCATTTTCACAGCTCATTCCACCACACCGAGGAGAGAGTGCAGCTCTTCCCAGCAACAGACTGACAGCAATAACCAAATTCCAGTGAGACCACTTTGCATACAAAATGAGGCTGGAAGTTTCTGAGGAGACAGAACTTGTGCAAAACAACATGCTCACCCCACAAGTGATGAAGGGCAAGGGAGGAAAGGATTGGTGACTAATCCACTGAGCTACCTACCAAGCCCATCTTCAGAGACAAAACAGAACAGCTGAATTAGCATCTCTGCCCCTACAGCAGGCAATAGTCAGCTAGCTTCTGCCATCCCCAATGTACTCCTCTCCATTTCTGACCTACTCACCCTATGGGAAGTTAGTCATTCTAGCTCCTTATGGTCAAGGAGAAGAAACAAGCCCTTCTAAGGAACAAGTCTTCTGCCTTATTTCATGCTAGGATCAGATGAGTAAGAGTTATCAAAGATCTCCAGTTCTGTCAGGTGTTAAACTAGGCACTCATTTTAGGAGTGGACCTACAGATGCTGAGAAGTTATGCTCAGCTGGGGTATGTGTCCCTCTTCTAAATACATGTCAGTAGTCATTTAGAAGGGCAGCAAGGCTTGACAAAAAGAAGAGCTCTTTGAAGTAGACCTTGACGTTCTCACACAAATGCTGACTGAAATGCCATCAATGCCGGTAGACCTACTTCAGGCAAGCAACAATAAGAGGAGGGGCAGGGAGTGTAACCAGATTTCTGGTTAGATCCACAGGGGAGAAGCTGCCTGCCATTCTAGACAGCAACAGCCAACACCAAAGTCCAATAGCTGCTTCTGAGCCACTAGGTTACCTCCATCCACATGCCTGATGACACAATGTTGAACACCCTTTTTTCCTCTCTCCCTTCCTTGGAAGATAAAGCAATCTTTTCCAATGATCACACTAAAGAATTATTCATATTAAAAATTTAGCTATTCATAGGAACAGGGATAAGTACTCATGTAAGGTGTGGGAAGTCACATCCACTCTCCCTTTTCTACTACAGTGGGTATCCAATTATTCCATGAAACAGCCTCAGTAAGAACAAAGAGCACTTTACCAAAGAATATATGGCCAAGATGTGCTAGGGATGGAGAGGGGGAAAAGATGATTGAGATTTTAGGGTTTTTTTCAGCCAGAAAGTTACTGGATGCTGGTCAGTCCTGAGTAAGTGCACTAGCCATGTAACTATTGTGGGCATGGCAACAGAAACACTTCATCCAGGTACTAGGGGAAAGACTGATCCCTGCCTCCATCATTGCCAAAAGGGCTTAGGCACCTAATATCAAAAGAGGTCTCAGATTTACAAAGTCTTTATGGAGACTGAAGCACTCCTTCATCCTAGAGGAAAACATTTATCTTCCAGAGAGCAGCATGTTTTAAAACACAAGGCTCTCCTTTTGCAAACTGATTTCAGACTGCTTACCAAGGAGACTGAAACAGCCCTGGCATTATATACATTCATTTAGGCATCTACCTTGGCATCTAAACACAGAGGACAGACACACAGGCTGGCTGGCTGCTGCAGTTTTTGGACTTTCAAACTAGGAGAGATACATCCAGAGAGATGCCTCCTCTCACAGGAGAGGAGTGAAGGGAGAGAAAAAGAAAGCAGAGAAGGGCTGAAGGGAACAACCTGGCATGCACAGGAGGGCAGTTTTTTCTCTACTGTTTTCTTCTGTTGTCACTTAAAACTCTGAGCATCTGGTAGTAGGATAGAAAAGGATTTTAAAAGACAATTTTCAGGTTTTGTCAATGCTTCTCTAAAAAAATCTTTTGTGTTCTTACTGTTATCAGCAATAGACTGAGGGAAAGACAAAGCCAGCCAAGAAGTCACAGACTTCAATTTCCGTGATGAAAAGACACCACCAACCCTTAACCTCCCCTAAATAATTTAGTGAAACAAACAATACAGCACAAACCAGCTCCACTGAAGCAGGCTAAAGACTCCTCAAATCTACTTTCCTCTCTCTGACACCAGGTCAAAAGCAGGTGCTTAAGCAAGACTATAAAAACTAAGACAAGCATATGGAGATAGTTCCTCAAATTCTCATCCAGCTTCTAATGATTTACCTATCAAGGACCTCCTGCACTTTACCTCACTTCATGGAGACCTCTAGTAACCTGTAGTCTGGAGTTTCACACCTCAACTATAGGGTGCAAGAGGAATGGTTTTCTTCTGCTTGTTCTGAACCTGCCACATGTTAGATCAATGCTCTCAATAAAGCTTAAGTCTTACTTCCATGTACAGTTAAGACTCATAGTCCATATATCACCATATGTTGTTCTTCCTCTACTCTCTATACAGAGACCCACAACAACAGGAACTGCAATTCTGCCATACAGACATCTATCTACAATTTGAAAGCACAAGGGAAAGGCCCAAAAACAAGGTGCCCAAGCCTTTCTACACAACCCTGCAAAACTGGGATGCAAAGCCCTGGACAGCTGGCCAACAGTTTCTGCAGGATTCTCAGGAGAAGAAACTCTGCTCTATGTTACCTGAAAAGGTTTTGAACACTAGGATAGGAAATCTGTTGCACTGTGTATCATTACTGAGTGATTAAACAGCTTCATATTTCACTTCAGCCATTAATCCTGTTGCATATAATGTTCCTCCTGTTCTTTTAAAACTATGTCTCCTAGTTCAGAGTAGTTGATACAAAGCACAAATCAGGTTATGTCCTTAACCTTTTTGCCCTATTAATTTAATGTAAACAATAATTCAAGCTTCTATAGACAAACATTTAGATTAAAATAAATATATTTACATATCCACAAAATAAAGCCTGAGTTTCCTTATTTGAAAAGCTTTTTTAACTCTGTAAACTTTGCAGGGTTTATATTGCTGTTGTTAGGAACCTCTATTAATGGAGCCTACAGTTGCAGGCCCTATACATGCACACAGGCACAACTTCTAACCTCAGTAAATTGACTGAATAGAATTGTGATTCTGCCTTATCAAATCTATTCCTCCAGTGTCTGCAATACAAAAAAAAGAACTAAAAATAAAATAAATAAAAACACTCACCAAAAAACACTCCAGAAAAGTTCTTGGAAACTTGTTTTTATAAGCCTCAAGAAAAAAATTGCAAGACCATTATTTCTGACTATTTGAGTTACAGATTGAGCTTATTGCTGGTCAAAACCATTTACAGATCGATTTCTGCTCTTTAGAGTACTACAGTTGCTATTTTATAATACAATATTTTATAATCATCTATGTCTCTTGCTACATTCTGCTTTACTCCTTACTCCTGTGGCAACTGTTAAATGCCATCTATGTAACACAAAAATGAAACTATGTAAATTCAGTTTTAGAACTAGATTTAGGGAGAGAAGAAACAGTCACAATTTAAGATACTCAGAAATGAGTTGCTGTCCCTAGAGGTGTCAGAAAACAGCTAGATGTGGTACTTAGGGACATGGGTTAGTGGCATGGTGGTGAAAGGTTGACAGTTGGACTCGATGATCTTAGAGGTCTCTTCAACCTTAATGATTCTGTGACTATGGCAACACCTGAAATGAGGCAAGTGGGCTTGGGCCATAGCCCTTAAGTCCTGAGCTGTAAGCAGGATCATTCTGGGAAGCTATCAGAGAAGCCACTGCAGTGCTCAGGGACTCCATCACTGCCTGAGGCTGGGTTCCACCCCCACCACCCCAGAGGAGTATCAGGGGACAGGATAAGGGTTGGGAGATGATGCAAACCTAGGTCTTTTTCTGTCACCTTCCATGCAGTCAGAAGGTGACTGCAGTGTCCATGCCATAAACCCAGGGCCTGGAAAAAGTCCTGGTGCAACAGTTTAGACACAGGATTTGGGAGACAGATCCTGCTCAGAACCAAAAGAGTTGAACTCAAACAAATACTGCATAAGACTTCCACAGAGAAGGATCAAAACATTTTCAAAGCTTTCCTCAGATACATAATAAGGCTCTGATCATCCTTTCAGATCATGTTTATAACACTACTCCTAGTCAGCAACTTAACAAACCATGAGCTGAGCTCTCATGAGCTTCCTTGGGAACATGGGCCTGCAACCCACAGCCACACTTGGCACAGTGGATCATGTCTGAAAGCCAAAATCCCACATGTAGTGAGGTGCCCTGTCCCTGTTGATTTCAACACCTTCATCCACTTGAGCCTTAACACTTATCACTTTCCAGCAACTCACTAAGGCTCCTTGAAAACAGCTACTCTAACACAAGCCCCCAGGAGACATTTCCTACTGTTCCTTCAATAATCAGACAAATGCCCAAGTAATCAAAGCAAAACAAAGCCTCAAAGAACATTATTTATAGGCTTCTTATTTACAAACTAGATTACAGTCTCCTGTCCATCAAATGCAATTCTGGGAAATGCTAGGGAAAAAAGAAACAAAACCAAAAGCAAACATGTTAATGTTGCATTTCTAAAATTAACAGGGGCACCTGTAACTTCCTGCTCTGCATTTAATCTTGAGATGAATTAGCATTTCTTTCTGAAGCCAAAATGGATTGTATTGTATACAGAAGCTAGTATTATGTTAAGACATGAAAGGAGAAGATGCATTTTTGTCACATGGGCATCATAAATACCATCCACATATCACTCCTGAAGGTTAGCTGACACTCCATGGAAAAGTAGAGGCAAAAAACTTAGTAAACTGTTTAGAAAAGTAATTTTAGTGGCTAAAAATATATCTTCTGTGAACACTATTTTCAAAACTGAGGCTGGTCACAAAATAACTTAGGATAGCACAAAGCATACAATTATCTCCTTTGTCTTATTCATATTTTACTTCCTTTCTCAAGCATTGAATGAGAGAGATTGTTCCCAGCTCCACTGGATATGTCTTGGATCCTCCCCATCTATCAGCTTACTGCAGAATTAAAGTGAAGCAAGCCCACAAACTCTGCAAGACCAAAGACATGCTAATGCTTCACTTCTAAGAAAGGCAGCTAAAGGTGGTGAAGACAAAATGCCAAGTTTTAACTACCCTAAAGAAGGATATCTGAGACATGCAATGAACCTCAGCTTAGGGAAGCACTCATTTCATTGGTTTTTAGCCATGAGACCTGCAGTATGAAATGTTACCTTCCTCAAGGAAAAAATTAATATTTGTTCAAATACAAAAAATACTCTGCTTTCATAGTACTTATCTCAAAATTTCAAAAAGACTTGAAAAAAAATAAAATATCACCCTTTACATGCAATATTGCTAACTCCAGAGCAAGATGCACTTCCTTTTGTAAATGACAAGAGCTCTCAGTAAATATTTACACAGATAGAGCTGAACTCTACTGTTTCACCAGCTCTGTTTTTCCCTTCTCTCCCCAGGTGCCCTCACGTAGGTGTCTCTGTTTTGTTTGTTTTATGGTTCCTCTGCTTTGTTGATGGCAAATATGTTTATAAGCAACCAATGATGCTTAATTTTTTTTAAAAGGCTCACCAGTGTTTTGGGAAAACACATTTTCCTAATAGCAGTATCCCTGACCACATGACTAGATAACTGACACTCATCTTTTTCAAATTGCATTATGCTTCCATAAAACAGATTACAAATCATCTTTGTCACTTATGATGGGACACTTCAGAGTTTGGCTCTAGTCCCACCATGCTCAGCAGAGAATTCCCCTAGACTTCAGGGGGATTCCTGCAGGATTTCCAGTACCTAGAGACCTATGTGTATCTTCTCCCATTACCAGCATCACAGCACTTCAAAGCTACTCAGGATATCTCAAAGAGGTGTGATGAACTCTTCAGGATGCCACAATAAGGAACTGTAACCTCCTGGCTGATACTGTGCAGTAGGTGAGACTTGCTAAAGCTAAGATGCAGGTCCTAAGAAGGATGTTCTGGGAAGAATGGAAAAGGAAAGACTGCAGACAACGAGGAGAAGAAATATTTTGCAGGATCCCAGTATTTCCCACAGCATCTGCACCTTCAAAGCCTGAGTTTGTTTCCAAGGGCTAAGGCCCTGATACTATTGTACACTTCACATGTTGTGATTGACCAGGAAATACACTGAAAAGCCTTTAGCCAACAGTGCAGCAGCTGCACAGCTAGAGAAAACACAAATCCCTTTTAATTTCACATTTCCTGAACAAGTACAATGCATCATCAACTGACTAGAGCACAGAGCACAGGCCAGGTCAGGCAGGAAGACTTTGCTACGCCAGCTGATCCACACATGAACACCAGGCTCATTCCAAATCCTTCTGCTTAAAATAGACTCCACACAGCAAGCTAGATGCTCCATTTATGCCAAGTGTATAGGCTCCCTCTACAGCCAGGGAAGACAGGTTTGTGCCAATCTCCAAGTCTGGCTTTGACCAGCCTCTTCAACACTTCAAAGGCACCTGTATCCTTCCACTGACTACTTATGGCAGACAGATCCTTGTATTTAGAGGACTGTTTCAGTAGGCTCCTAATAAGGTGCAAATGAGATCTCTACAGATTGGACCAATCCTCTCATTTCTATGTAAAGTGCCACTACACTGGCTAGATGAAAAACCTGACTGTATATGTAGAAACCTAAGACAGGAACAGGGAACCCTCAGGAAAGAACTGGAGATACTTGAGCTGGAATCTGCAACACAGAAGGCATTAAGCAGCTTTACTCAGAACACCTACGTTAAAGTCCCCTAAGATTTTGTAGTCCTGTGCTCATCCTGTGGCCTCAGAGGAAGATATTTCTGCTTTTTAAATTATACTCTTGTGTCCATCAAACCAAAACAGGAGCCCAGCACAGCAGAATTTCACAAAGCCTATTAGGAAAAACCATGGGCAAATGGCATCCTTTGGAATAGCCTCTCTCAGTTTGCAAATAATCCCACCTTGTCTGTGCCAAACAATCCTGCCAAAACTTCTCTGCAGCAATCACAAGATGTCTGTTTACCAGGAGGAAAAAACAACCAACCAACCTGAGGCACTAATAAAAGGCACAACAATTTTGACAGTGTCTTCCACTTTGATGCCGTAGCCACTCCAACTGCCAAAGAAGTCTGCTCGAGATGAGAGACCATAGAAACCCTTTCCTAGATAGCAAGAGTAAGACTTGAGCAAAATCACTCAAGTATTTCCACAAAACACAGCTAAAATAAGGCAAACATGAAGAGTCTGTAAATTACTGGTTCCTCCATATCACAGCTTTCCAAATTAGTCCTCAGACTATTTTATACTGTGTCAGAGGTCCCTATTTCCAGTAGCTATTTTTAATTAAAGTACCTAAAAAAATGTAATTCATTATTACTATTCCAGAAAGAAGTTATGTGGTCATAAATGGCCCAAAAAGGGACCCAAGATAATCAATCCATGGAAAAAGAAGAGAAATGACTCCAAGCCTCCCTACAAGTATCTCAACACTGCTACAAAAAATCTTGGAAACCTCTGCCAAATGAAAAGCTACCACATTACAAAAGCAGAGGAGAAGTCTAAGAAAGGTGCCACTATGTCCACCAGGACAAACACACATACTAGCAACAAAAAGGCCAATCAACTCCAGCAGCATCTGATCCAGTGAAGACAGAATTTGAGACTCCAAAGACAGATGGCAATGCTGATCATTCTGATAGTTACAGTCATAACCCCACTATGCTGTGTCCTGTACTAAGATGGGCACCACTTATCTCCTGCGTTCTTCCTAAACTAAACCACACAATGTGGACAACTGCTTTCTGTTATAGGATTAACTGACAAAAAGGAAATATTTGTCTTTTTAGCACGGTGCTTTTTTTAACTGATGAGACAACAGGCTTCTGTGTATCAAAGACACTCTAGTCCCTTCTTCCAGGTAGGAATTTGCCTTGTTTGTATCTAATGCAAGTAACAAGGTAGTGTATTTTTGACACATAAAATATAAAATGTTTCTTTTGCCTGCAGAAGCAAAATAAAAGTATCTTACTCAGGAACACACACACAAAACCACTGCTACACTAATGAGAAAGATAAAGACACTTCACAGCCCAGTGAAACAGTAAAAGAAGAAGAAATTTAACATACAGCTTTGACCAAAAACCCCACTTATTTTTCTACTGTTTTGCCATCTTCACCAGACTTTAAGAGAACTTTGCCTCCAGGGTAGAATGAAGAAGGTTCAGCTGCTAAAGGCAGCCCTTTACAAAATGATTGGGAAAATGCCTGGAGAAGACAAGCAAGAAGTCAGTGCCTGATGAAGGGGCTGGGGTCTAAAGCAAGCTAGCAGTAAACACGCAGAACATCTTCAGACTTCAGAAACTTAGGACTAAGGACACTTCATTCTACTGAGAGGGGAGTGTCTAAAATTGTCTCTTTTATGCATCACCCATCAAAAGAGCTCACTATTTCCCAAGTCCATGTTCTATAGTCCCTGCACTATTTTATTTAAAAAAACAAACCACAACAACCAACCAACCAAAACCAACCAAAAAAAACCCCAACACCACAACTCCAGCATTCTGCTTGCCCTTAATCAAGGAAACAGAGCAAGCTGCACTGGAACAATATGGCAATTAGTAGTAAAGATCAATACAATTTGGCAAAGTAAAAAAATAAGCAGAATACATGCCTGAGTCTACATGACTATGTAAACAACTTTCAATGTCTTTGACCATGTAAATAACTTCCAATGTGTCTTTTTTTAAACAGCATGGTTGAAATATTATCACCTTGCAGAAGTGACAACCACCAATCTGGGAGTAGAAGGAAAATGGAAAACATCCTGAGGAGTGAGAGGAATAGAAACTGTTGCAGTGTTTCCTCTTAACGACAACAGAGCAGTCAAAGCTTGCCATGCTTGTGACCAATGAAGCAGACTCAAGACTTAGGGAATCATTTCAGAGCTGCAGAAGACTCTCTAAATGACCTCCTGCAAGGACTCCATCAGACAGCAGCATGGTGTCTAAACATCCTAGAAAGCTCATTCACAGCACCGACCAGTTTCCCCTGCATTCAGGCACACCACTTTGACCATGCTCACTCAAGCTGCAAGATCCAAGTCTATTGTTTCCACTTCCTAGCACAGTCAGCTATAGATTTATTAAAATAAAAGTCCATCAATTTATTCCCTGAGGGCTGAATTGAAGCCCTACTAAAAATCAATAACAAAAAAGTCCAGCTTTTTCACTGCTATCAAGTTCTGATTCTTTTGTCTTTGTTTAAGTAACAGATGAGACTATCTCATGTTACCATATCTTACAAAGCTGCTAGTTTACTGTCACTTGAACATTCATACCAACAGAAAATTAAGAGAGGACCTTAACTAGAAATCACTTACAGCACTGAAACACACTGGTGCATTTTTATCTGGAAATCATCCTATTGGCTAACAACTGAGTACTACCAATTTATTTATTTAGAACCCACACAATCTCCTATTCCAAAACACACCAGTTATGGTTAAAGTTAAAAGCATATCTTGACAGGCTTTTCATTTGACATTTCAAACAGAACAGTGTCATAAGTTACCTTGCTGTAGAGATACAAAATAAAACAATATTATCTTCACTCAGTGCATGTTAGAATTTCTCACTGTTACTTGCTAGATTGTTGGGATTATGAAGTCATAAGTACTAACCTCTTTAGGTTTATGGCCCATTCTCTCAAGTGTTTTGTGCCTCAGGATCACATTATCTCTCTCTCTATTTATTTATATAGACACACGTGTTTATTCCCAATTCTCCTCCACACAGGTATTCAGTTATTTCTTTATAACTATGCTTAAAGTCCTGAGCACTAATTCTGTAACTTCACCATTGAGGGAATTATGTAGCCTTGCATTAAGTTATACAAGTTTGATTCCAAAACCAAAAGTAAATCTTCAAAGTTTTATCCTGGACCTAAGCTAATTAGTTGTAAATGACTTTATAATAAAGTGACTTTTCACAATTCCCAAACAACTTTACTATTACTCACCATCACAAATCCTGGACAATAGTTTCTGTACAAGATTGTCATAGCAAAAGTGTACCTTTTCTTTTTTTATGTTAGAGACCTTACTATTACAGTTAGATGTCATTTTTGGCAGAAATAATTGCTCAGGACTGAAAACTGCTGTAGAGGACATAAGCCCACCCTCCTATCAACTTTCTCAAATGTTTACATTGTAAAAATTAGTGATATTATAGCACAGCAGAGTGCAACTTCCTTAACACAAGGGTTTTACCTCCACCTTCCAGATCCAAATCTCATCATTCCCTCACAAGTCTTTTTCTGAGCATCAGTGGAAATGTTGGTTACACACATCACCTGACATATGGGCTGCCTTTTAAAGTCAACTAAAAGCACTCATGGGAGTTTGGGGAGGGTGGGGTGGTGTAAAATGAATAAATAAATACAAATCAGTATCAGACAAACTGGTGAACAGACTACAGAAGAAATTCACCCTGTAACTTCTCAAGTTACTCAAGTTCTCAGCACTTCTCCAGTGCTTCAATAACTCAAGCACTGGAGACACCACAGTAGCTGAAGCAGCCGACTTAGTGCAAACCACTTATACATCACTAAGTAGAAAGCTGATGAGGTTTGCACCCATTTGTCAACACTATTCTTATTTCTTTTAAATAATGCTAAAACATAACACCACCAGTTACTGCAAATGACTTCCTACAGGCTGTGTTACCTCCACCAGTGAAGGCAAACTAAGCCAGCATCATTATTTTTTTCTTCTTCCTGAGCAACTGTGTAACACTACTGTCTCCTACATAAGACTTAAGTCTAACTCTCCCCCCAGAATTCTGTCAGATGTCTTACTCAAGCAATCTTGTGACTTCTGGTGAACAAAAGCCTATATCCAAAGGGAAAAAAAAAAAATCTTCTGATTCCATACATTACTTTAACAATGCTACCCAATTTAATGAGAGGTTGAACTGGATGTTAGGACTATCTTAAGCACAGTTTTAAAATAATATACTGCTTGGTAAGAGACAAATCTAAAACTGTTTAGATCATATTTAACTGACATGATTTTCCCCACTGTTACTGGAATGTTTTATTGATTTGCCTTTGACTGAAGAGAAGCAAAGTCCTCTGTCTCGAGTTGCACTTACAGTCTTTTTCTTAGTCTACTTTAAAGCATCTCTGAAACAGATCTGGAAACTGAGACTTGGTGGAACAAAGAGTTTCATACCTCACACTCATCATCAGTGCACTTGTCAAACAAATTTTCCTACAGCATCACTTGGAAAAGCTTGGAAAATTCTCCACTGTGCTCTACTGTTTCTAAGAAACTTCTGCTGCTTCTGGTATCGGCAAGTTTGCTATTTTGGCATCTCACTAAAGCCCCAGGGCCTCCATTTCTGACCCCTTCAAACAAAAACAAGCTGCTCAACAATGTCTAATCCGTGCGTCATGTAATCCTGCTTAATACTCTCCAAACTCTGGGTAATATTTGGGCAGTTTTTAAATTTAGCAAAGAACATCCTGGCCTACTTCAAAGATACCCTCGCCTTGGGTAGCGTCCTCCAGCAACGTCACCCACGCTCCTTTCACACAGCAGAAGCAAAAGACACAGAAATGCCTTCAGAGAACAAAAGGGAACACAAGAGGTCCGGCTCTAATGCTGTAAGCAAACCATGTCATATTCCAAATCAAAGGAGTGAAATGGGAATGCTGTATGCAGGCACCACACACACACACACCGCTGATGAGCAGTGAAAGAAATGCTCTGGCTTGCTAACACCGCCCTGGCCCTGCTCAGCAGCACAAGGCAGAGCCCTGTGCAACCACCTCCCACCTCCAGCTTCCAGCAAGGGCAGACTGCTGCCGAGGACTAAACGACACAAGGCTGCCTCCTCCCCACACAGCCAGCGAGTAATAGAAAGCCAGAGACACCACTCTCCTTAGCTCCAAAGCTGCTCGCCCTGCAAACACCACCGAAGAGCTCTCAACTAAATTCCATTCTAATTCTTCAGCCTGTCGTCCTGCCTGTCCTCCCTAAGATCTTTCAGGCCCTCAATGAAGGGCAAATCTGTTTCTGTTCTGTTCAGGCTGTCAGGCAGAGTCTCCCATCATTAGCCTCTTGTCAACAACGATGCTGGGGTAGATTACCAGTGCGTGGTGCTTGTAACGGCAGGTGCATTGCCCTGGGGCTGCCATCTGCCAGGAAGGAAGTGTTCTCTTCTAGGATGCTGAAGAGATTGACAAATCATGTAAACAAAACACTGAATCCTGATCTATGGAATCAAATTATTGCATTACTGTTCAGTAATGTAGATGTTACCATCCAAGATAGGGGCTTAGGGCTGGGAGCTTACTCAGGGGTCTTCCCCCTGTTAACTATTTGTGTGATTGATTTACTGAGATTAAAAACACACTCGAAAATGACCTTTACTTAACTAAGACAGACAAATCTGAGTTTGAAAACAAACAAACCCCCCACCCTACTATCCAAGATGTTTATTTTGGAGAGTATTTTCCCCACCATTAACCTGTAATGTACCTCTTCCCAGACTGTATTACCCTTCATTGTGCCCAAGAACTGGCTTTTAAAAAGTGTATTTACTACTTTTTATACATGTAGACCCAATTTTGGGTCATTATCACTAGTAATAATAATTTTAAAAAATATTTAGAAAAAAATGTTTTGAAAAAATCCTCAAAGTCAAAAAACCCCAACCAACAAAACCCAACCAATCAACCAACCAAATGGAGAGCACCAGAACTCTGTGAGTATTGTCTTTGGACTTTTAAATCAATTTCCAAAGGGATTTCTCATGATCAGATTGAACATCTTCCCTACACAGTGCCCATCTGAGCTACCAAGCAACAGCACAGCCCCATGCAGATGTGCACACACTTCCCAGGCCAGTTGCTGTGGTCATACCTAGTCTTCAGGAAAGTTATTCATTACTGTCTAACTGGCAACACAGAGGTGATTACAGACTACTGCTGACTTTGAGTGAGCCTCAAGTGTTACTAGATGTGTTAGCACTTTAACACTCCATTAAGTGTCTTTTTTAAGTGAGCCTCTGTATAAAGATGTAAGCAATCTTTACATTAATTTCTCTGTGGATTGGATCAGGCTTATAATACCCAAGCCTTAAAAGCTTGCTTTCAATACAAACACAACCCTGCAACTAAGGGCTGCATCCTACTAAAATTAGTGTGGAAATTGCAAATACAAGGTAAATCCTGGTTTCCTCCACAGCTTACAGATATACAGGAAGAAATTCAAGCTACTTTGTAACTTGCATTTAAAAGACATGGGAGCAGTCACCCTTGCTGGCTTTTCACTGCTGCTGGCTCTCAAGTGTGCCTGGCAGACTGTCTAACCCAAGATGCTCACATGCTGTATAGCTAAAGGCAGTTGAGACAAACACAAGTGTCAAAAAAAAAAACCCACAAACAAAAAAATCCCCACAAACAAACAAACCAAATAAACCCACAAGAGAATTTTTCCTGTGGAAAGGCTGAAGGAGGAAACCCAGCCTTTCAACACCCAGCAGCAAGGGGGCTATTCAGCTGAACTTGGCTTTCCAAGGCTGCCACTCTTGACCCCCTACAGATACACACAAAAAACTTTTAAAAATAGCCACATGCCTGACAACAGGCACACAAACAAAACAAATCTGAACCTTGGGGTCACTACATCATCCTCTAAAAACTCAAGGGATGCTACTGATTTCATGTAAACACAGATCACTTCTGAGCAAATGAAAGAAACTAGAACAAAACAAAACCCAAAGAGCTGTGAAACCCTCATAATTACACACCCCAATTTATCAAACCTGTCACTATACTCTCTTTAAATGGCTACTCCACACACTGCTCCAACACATTAAAACTTCCACAAACTCTGTTGAAATACATACATCATGACATACACAACACACCAAGACAAAGGGAAAACATATGGATGACCGTTACAAAAGTATACTATCCCTCAACAAATCAGGGGGAAATAAAAAAAGACCCCAGATGTAGACATTTCTTCATGTGTTTATTACTTGAAAAAAGTAGAGAAAAGCTTTAGAGGAAAATCTATACAGCTTTAGAGAAAATCAAAAATCCCTGGATGTAACTATGCTGCCCTTTAACTGCTGAACAGGGAGAAAAGACAGGTTACACACACCAACTCTAGCTTAAGTTTTCTGTGGATGCTTGCTGTGTTTCAGCTTTTAAACCACCTCAGCATTCCAGTGTAATTAATGCTATTTAAAAATAATGGCAAACCAAGTGTAAAGAAACCCATGGTAAAAAAAAAAAAAAACACAAAAAAACCCCACAACCAAACAGCCTCCCCTCTCCCCCCCCCAAAAAAAATCAAAAAACCAAAGCACCATATAAAACATGTCCTAATGTTCTTTCTCTACAAACCTTCCTTTATCCATTCTATTTACAAGTGAATGTTAGTCTCTGTAGCTATCTTGAAAGAAATCAAGTAATCAGAAGCAATCATCAACCTAAGCATTTCCTCTGCCTTGAGCAATGACTGTACTGGTTCATTTTAGAACAAACCCACCATTCAACTTGGTCCATAACAATTTATCTTAAATGACTCAATGTAACCATGCCATTCTTTCTAAAAGCAGTATAACTAAGCATAATTTAAAGTCTAAAGCCAAATAAGAGTCTAACAGATGTTAGGCATTTTAATACTCTACCTGCTTGCAAAGCTGACATCCATAATCAACATCATTTACAATACCAAAGGCTTCATTTCATCTTAGATCACTTCAGTACACATTTTGTGTTTCAGAGAGTGGCACTACTAGGTTCAGACCGAATCATTTTGGTTTGGTCAGCTGTTAAAATGCATTCTGAGAGACATGAAGTCAATTTCTCCAGGTTGTAAAAGAAAATCCCAAGTGTTTTAATTCTAAGCATAAAAGAAATCAAACTATGTGAGGTACTTAAAGTAGTTCATTTCTTTCTGCTGTGAATTTGGATCTTCTCACAGAACTCAGCAGTAAGAGAAAATACTGCAATTAATTTATTCAAAGAAAGATTTTTAAATAGGCATAAATTTCTAGCACAGCACAGTTCTTTTAATGCTTCCAAGAAGTCGTTTAAAAATGAACACAAGTTTTGTTAAAGACAATTAAATATTCTCATGCTGCTCTAAGAACCACACCTTCATGGCAGTTAGCATATTAAGAGGAGGGGAAAAAACCCTTAAGAATACAATTCACTGTGCAAAGTAATCCCAAAGAAGAAGGAAACAAGGGTTTTGTCTTCAATAATCTAAAATGCCATCAGAAAGACACAGGAAGAGATTTCTTAAGATAGGCTTTTTATTGTTTAGGTGCAACCATCAAACCCACACAAAAGTAAGAGCTAATTGACAAGGCAGAGGAGGGGGCTTTATGATCCAAAAATCACCTCATAATGATCTTAAGTAGCTGCATTACAGGTGATGACATCTTTAAATCAATCGACAAAAGAAACTAACACAGGAGGAGAACAACCCTCAGGGTTTTTGTTTGCACCATTACACACAGTATCTGTTCACTTTTAGAAAAGTAGATCAACTACTAGAAACATTCACAAGTTACAGAGCATTTTGTTAAGGGAAAAGAAAACAAAAGTAAAGATAACCCACTCAGGTCTGGTGTTCTCCATCAAGCAAAATTCCCTATTGTACACCCACTAAACGTAAGGGGAATTTTACTTAGGAATTTCAGGATTACACACAAAGGGTAAGATCCCAACCCCACCAAAAGAGAGACAAAACTCCCATTTAACTTCACTAGAACTCAGATCCAACATCAAAAGTCACATCATTATTGGATGTCATGTCATAAATATAGTGGAATAAATATTTGCACTAGATGAGAAAAACGACTCTAAAGGCTCCATAAATAATGACAACCACACACAGTTCATATGTTTTTAAGCAAACAAGCTGTCAAAATTTAAGAACAAAGGCTAATTATCAGCAAGTAACAAGTTTTAACCAACCAGTAACAGCATTATTTTATTTACACATCAGATGAAGGCAAGTTTCTCCAATTCTTAAATAATTGCAGACTTCCAGAACACAGTAAAACTAAATGAACCAATAGTTTCAAGCAACCTTTTAGCTTCTCTTTTGACAGCAGTTGTGGATGCACTCTTTTGCTCCTCTCATGACAGGATAACATGGACAGATTCCCAAAAGCACTGCACTCCCTACAGCAAGGGCAAGTTACTGATAGCAGAGAGCCAAGCTACACAGGAAAACCTTTAAATGACATCAAGAATTTCCCTTAAAACACTTATGCACCTAAAACCACATCTACTGCTACAGACCTGCAGGATGAATTCAAACTGTGGGGGTTTATTACATGTATTTTACACAGATCAAAATACTAAATTATTGAGAAAGTAATGACAAGGATCTTGTCTGTATACCCTGTACCTCTGAGTCTCCTGTTCTAAATATTAAACTATGAGGATTCTCCATTGGTTTAAAATTGCAAGAAACCTTTCTGGGTTTTTGAAGAAGTTTTACTTTGATAAGATAGTTCTAAACAAAGTTTGAAAAAAGTGCAAAAGACTAGGTAAACAATGTTGATTCCATATAAGCTCTCTCCCCTGTAAACCTTTTGTTTTTACAAAACTAGATTCTCTCAAATCTACCTGAATTACTACTGTGTTACAATAACCTCTCTTTAAATTGCATAAGTGTTTCTCTGTAAAGCATGAAATTCTTAGTAGTGTCCCAAACCATTATGTTTGAAATTCAAATACTCTGGCACAACACTAGGTGACCTCTTTAAAGGGGCAGGAGTCTTTCTGTAAGCAAACTTCACTGTGAAATCCCTATGAAAATCAAAAGAGAAACCAGGAAATTTGCAGAAGTTAATGATTTGATTCGACTGACACCAATAAAAAGTCCTTTGTGATCTACTTACTTCTCCTCCCCCATGCTGTAGCTTTTCCAGTTTGCCTGCCACAAGTGCAATGAACCTGCAACCCCATTTTTGGTACCTAACCTCACATGCTGCTGACTGACGATGCTCACATGAGGTCTCCCCCAGCTGCTTTGACCTGATATTGGCTGCGTTAATCCAGAGCGTGCCCAGCAGGCATTGCATGCCCTCAGGGAAGTGGGGTGGTGGTGAAGACAACCCTGCCTCCTACAGAGAGAGTAAATCTCTACCAGCTTCCCCACACCACCTCTCGCCGTGGTCTGTGTTTAAAAGCTTACAGGGACAAGGAAAAATAAACATGCATGCAGATTAAATATTAAAATAAGGCAAGCCCATAACCACCCTTTGACAAACAGAACAGAGCTGAACCCTCCTCTCTTTACGCCCTGTCCCACCTTAACAGCTATGCCTATTGCAGTCTCCTTTCGTTGACTGGATGGGAAGGACAGCAGTCGGTTCCCCCTCCTTATCTGACCGACCGGCTCTTTCATTCCTGCTTTTCTCCTGGATGGTGACCGTGCTCCCATCCATTCCAGGTCTTCTGGGTAACCGGTGGGTGCCTGCTCCCCTCCCCTTTTAGGATTAGCACTTTGGGGAAATAGCTCCTTCCCAACATGGGTTTGCAGTTGGGGCTCTAGGTGGCTCAAGAAAAACTCGCTTTGGTGAGAAATCTGCGTGCAAGGCGCGATCCCATGGCTGGGTGAGGAGAGAGGTCACTGCAGCATCCACACTGGGCTCCGTCAAGCCACAGGGATCCCCGAAAACAAACCCAGCAAAACTAAAAGCAACAGCCAAATAATGCTCTGCCCTCAACCCTTCCAGTCACTCAGAATAAGTGTTCATCCTTTCAAACTCTGACATTTCATTCAACAATCCTCTCGTCTTAATTAGGTGCAAAGCTCGCTCTGCAAACGGTGGGTCTCTCATCTTTTCCATCTTCCTGTACTTCCTATCAAAAGAGAAAATATTTTCTTCTTCAAAATCAACTAGCTACTGAGACAACAACAGACAAAAACCTGCAAGTGGCTCTTTCAAACTGTCACTGTTTGCTTACTGTTGATGACCTCTATCAGCGCTGTGAATACAGAAGCACGTACCTGTTCACCTCCAAGCAACTACTTTTAGGTGCTATGTCATTTCACTTGGCTAGACCCATAAACATCTGCCACAGCTATAGGTGTATTTGGGTTTAAAATACCATGTCTTTGCATAAATTCGAGAGTGAACAGAATCCCTACCGTGTCTCATCATGAACTTTTAAACCTTGCCTGACTGGCTGTTCCAGGACCTCCTCCACCAGCCCCCAGTTGTGTCCAAATTTTCACCCCCTAGGAGGCGAGTTGCAGTTTGGGGGTGGGGAGGGATATTTCTTCGGGGTTTTGCTGTTGTTATTTTGGTTTGGTTGTTTGTTTGGTTTGTGTTGTTTGTTGTTGTTGGGAGGGAGGGGTTAACAGTGTAACTAGCACCTCAACAAAGGAACAGCTACATAACTGAAACTAAATTCTCTCTCTCTCTAAGTTTCAGGTTTCTTTGGTTTGCTTTTGTCTTTGAGCACCCAGCATTTGCAGCCCATGTAAAAACAATCCAGCCAAGCAGTCACTCACACTGGGACCGAGCTGCCAGCTGGAACAGTTACACACCACCCTAGGGTGGGCCTTCAAGTGAAATGTGTGATACAACATGCAACAGCTCATGCATATAGGGATTTCTGGAAATAGAGGGGTTTTTTTAAATTTACATTCCTTGTTCACCATGATTTACTGCTAAACTTTTGCAAGAGATTTCAAAACCAAGGTATTAAATTTATACTTCTCGTTTTGGTATGCTTGACCTTCCCAAGCAGAAGGCTAAGGATTTTTTTGTAGTCCGATGTCCTTAGTCCAACAATCCTGGTATTTTACTCAAATCATTTTACATTTTTAAATAGTATTTAGAAGCTGCATTAACAAACTATTTTGGTCACATTTTCCAAGCACTTTCCAAAACCTTACATAAGAAAACTCAGAAGTACAGCCCAAACATAGTAACTGTGTAAACATTAGCTTCTGTTGGGGTACCCAGAAGTATACACTCATAATTAATAGCACAGTGGAATTCAAACGTGAAAAATATACCCCAAATTAAACTTTTTTTCACAAAGAGCCAGCAATTTCCCCCAAGCCTGTTGATTACAGGACATGTCAGGGGAAAAAAAAAAAAAAAGATTAAAAAAATCCTGAAAGGCAGTGAGGAGGGCTGGTGGCCTACCTCATAGTACACAACCCCACAGTGGGAAACAGAAACTACGCACGAACACCACGTGTGGCAGGCACTGTCAGAGGTAGCTTACCTTTCACAGCACTCGCTTCTTTCAGGTTGTGAGACAGAAAGTCTATACTGGCATAGGCGCTCATCTCCACTCCGTTGATACCCCTGTTCAGGATATGCCTGGCTTTCGACCTGGCTTTGTCACAATTTGCCAGGGGCCCATCCACCACGTCGATGGCAATGTAGTTGAGGCCATTCTGGAAGCCAGCCGAGGTCTCCCGGCACATGGGGCTGCTTCCCTGCTCCTCCTCCAGGCCTTCGCTTTTCCTGAGGGACACGTTCTCCACCGAGGCCGAGTTGTGTCGTTTGGGGTTGTGTGCGAAGGAGGGGGACACAGGAGTCACAGTGGTAGTGGAGGAGAAAGTTTCTGAGCTGTGCCTCCTGCGCCCCTGGGGATCCGCCCGGATGACCTTGGCCCCCCGGTTCGGATCTGGGGGAGGGCTAGAGAGAATGAAAGCCTCTACCCCAGAGAGGGTGAGCCTCTTCACCCCAGCCGTGGGGCTAGTCACCCGGGCACTTTCTGGCTTCTGAACAATGGGTTGGGGCGGGGTGGTGGCCATGCCGAAGGTCATTTCGGTGTAATCCCCACCGTCGGACGGGCTGGACAAACAAGCTACCCCCACAGCCGTCTTCAGGTAGCGCCCGTCAGGTTGACTGGTACTGGAGGAAGAGCTAGGCGAAAGCGCTTCCAAGGAGCCCACCGAGACCGTGCCCGACTGGGAGGGAGACTGTGACCCAAAGTCAATGTTCATGTAGTCAGAGAGAGGGGAGCGCCTCTGCCCCGTGCCCGAGCCCAGGGAGGAAGCCGGGCTGTCTGCGGGGAGCGAGGGGGGAGAATAGACAGCAGCATCCCCAAAGTCGATGTTGATGTATTCGCCGGGACTCTTAGGCTCGGGCGGCAGAGGGTGCTCGTTCATGCTGGGCAGCACCGTCCGCAAGGTCTCCAAAGAGAGGCGGCTGGGCCGTGCTGCCCGCTGGCACCGCTGGCTCAGGAAGCTCTCAGTCCGGCTGTGCCGCAGGGGCGAAGGCACCGTGTGGCTGGAGGAGGTGAAGTTACTGGCGGGTGACTGGCTCGCTCCGCACACCGCCTCCTCCGGGATCATCCTCCCCGGGGAGTTCATGAAGACATACTGGTCGCTGTCCTTCGCCGGGCCCTGGCTCTTGTAGGAGCGGGGTAAGGAGCTGTACGAATAGCATCCGGCCTTGGGGGGCTCACCGGCCCCGTGGCCCGATGGGGCAAAAAATAAGTCCGGGGGGGTAAGAGAGGGAGCCTGGGGCCCGTGCTGGGGGTCTCGAGGGGACATGTTGATGTAGTCGCCATTACTCAGCCTCCCGTCCGAGCTCTCCACAGACAGCTTGGAGCCGCACCACATCCGCATGTACCCGCTATCGTCAGGTGAGCTCTCCCCGGGTGAGCTGGTCTTGTAACTGCTCCCGTTCCCGGGGGACCCGCCACCCATCCCCGCCCGGGGCTGCAGGATCTGCTTGGGGGCGGACACGCTGGTGGGGCTCATGGGCACGTAATCATCGCCGCCCCGGCTCCCCTGCCCTAAAGCTGCAGCCACGCCAGGGGTCATGGGCATGTAGCCGTCATCATCTCCCCCTCCTCCTCCTCCACCCGCCCCTGCCGGCGGCCCCAGGTTGGTGCTGCTGCTGCCGGAGCTGCGATGAGACCCGATCTCGATGTCCCCATAGTCCTCGGGGTAGGGGGTGTAGGTGACTTTAGGGGAAGCCCCGGCTTGGCAAGGGGGGAAGAGGCGGCCGGCGCTGCCGGCGAAGGTAGCACGCATCAGCGTGTACTCGTCGAGGGAGGCAGAGGAGACCTGCGGTGCAGTGGACCGCTGCCGGCACGGTGTGGTCAGCGAGTAGGTCCGCTTCCGATGGCCCCTGTCGGCCGCTACGTCGGGGCAGGGACGGTAGCAGGGGCGGCCGCTCGGGGGCCGCTCCATCGCCATGTAGCCGTAGAGATCGGTGCCGCCCCCGTGGTCCCGCACGACCCCGGGGGGGGTGTCGGCCACCGACTCTGGCGTGTTGCTTCGGTTGCTAGCGGTGGAGGAGGAGGAGAAGGGCCGCAGGTCGCCGCCCGGGCTGGAGCCGTATTCGTCGAAGGACATGAAGCCGGCATCGCTGGGGGAGCCGGAGACGGAGGCGCTGCCGCTGGACGGGCGCTGCGGGTGATGCGGGTGGGCAGGCTCAGAGCCGAGGCCGCTGCTGGAGGAAAGGCTGATAGGGCTGGTGGCGGAGGGGGGCGACTGGGAGGCGGGCATGGACATGGAGCGGCTGCTCGGAAGGCCGCCGCCCAGCACCGGCAGCAGCTTCCCCGCCTGCCGGCCCCCACCGCCGCTGCTAAGCGTGTGCGAGCGGCTGAGGGGCGTCCGCACGGGGCCGGGGCTCATAGGGCTGCCGGCCACGGAGCCCACCCGGCAGCCGTCGCCCTCGCTGGCCGTCCGCACCCGGCACGGCGTGCACTTGGTGCCGGTGCTGGCGGCGAGGCTGTCGGTGCGGGAGCGGCGGAGGAGGCCAGTCTGGCTAGGAGGCAGGTTGACCAGGTGGTGATGGTGCCGGCGGCCGGGCACGGTGATGGGGTGAGTGGCGGAGGCGCCGCTGCCGCCGACCCCGGCGGCACCCCCGGAGGAGGATGAGGATGAGGACTGGCTCTTGCTGCGGGGCCGGAACTCGTACAGCTCCTTCAGAGCCTTCATGGCCTCCAGGATGGTCTCATGGATGTTCTGGGCCACCACCGAGTCGTCCGCCTGCATCCAGAGCTCGCCGGGGCCGGTGGCCGCCGAGCGCCCCACCTCGATGAAGAAGAAGCTGTCGGAGTGACCGCAGCGGCGGATGTTCATCAGCTGCAGCGTGACCGAGGGCAGCTCGCAGTTGAGGCGCACGAACCCGATGGTGCGGGCAGAGAGGCAGAGCCGGTGGACACCCGTGAGGTTTTTGCTTTGGCCTAAGCCCTTGGGCTTCAGCGTCACCTGCCAGACCTCCCGGTAGGCAGCGGCGGCCGGCGTGATCAGCCCGTAGTTGAGGTCCTCGCCGGCGGCGGCCAGGGACGCGGCGGCCGCACTGCAGGAGGCAGAGAAGGGGGAGGCGAGGTGGCGGTGGGGAGACCCCTGGCAGGCCGCCGCCTTGCCCTCGTTGAGCAGGTCGGTGAAAGCCCGGTACCAGCCCTCCTGCTCCTGCTCGTTCTCGGCCGCCACAGCGAAGTACTCGTCCTTGGTGTAGAGGGCGATGAGATACTTGTGCTTGGCGTCCGCCCGCTTGTTGATGTTGAGGCAGGAGTCCAGGGCGATCACCCGCTTAGGCGCTCCAGACTTGTTCCTCCATTTCTTCTCGCTCTCATAGTACTCCAGCCGGGCTCCCCCCGCCTCTTCCCCGCCGCTCGGGCCCCGCAGTACGAAGAAGCGCTTGTGGCCGTGCTTCTGCTTGCGCAGGTACCCGCACTTCCTCACGCCCTGGTTGTTGTTGTTGTTGTTGAGGTTAGGACCGGGCGGAGAGCTCACGGGGGGCAGCAGCCCCAGCACGGCGGGACTCGCCATCCCCGACCTCGCGGCAGGAGAGCCGCCCGGCTCCTCTGGCTGCTGCCGCCGAGCGGGACTGGGGGCCGAACGCCGCGGGAAAAAGAGAGATGGGGGGAAGCGGGTAAAATAAAGTTATTCCTCAAGCAAGAAAAGCGCGACCACGCAGAGACGCAACGGGGTTCTCCACCGTCGCTTCTAGGCAGCAGGCGTTGCCGGCGGCCGCCCCGCGTCCTCCCCGGCTCGGGTACCGGCGGCGCCGCTGCCGCTCCCCAGCCGCTGCTGGTGCCACGGCGGCTGCTGCCGGCGCCGGCGGGAGTTTCGCCGTAAGTAACACATCGCACACCGAGTGCCCCAACTAAAGAGCAAAACAACACGTGACCACCGCCTTACCGAGGCGCTCACACACCGAGACGGGGCGGAGCACGGCCGCCGCCGGTACCGCCCCGCATTGGCCACCGCTCCGCGTGAAGGACGGCTCTACCCGCTAATAGGACGGCGGGGCGGGCCCTCGAATAGGAGGGGATGCGGCGCCAATGGGCAATGGGAGCCTCGCCCTCCTCCCGCCTCTCCACGGCGGGCACGCTCCCGCCCACAGCCTTCGGCTCCCCTCAAGGCACAGCGGGACTCGCCTCCTTTCCTCCCCCCCCCTCTCTCACTGCCGA